>CM060968.1:33269955-33517455 GCA_030765045.1 Tenodera sinensis
ATTTTTATTAACAAGGTTGTCTGAAATCTGAAATGCTCGTTTTCTTATTGGTTCGTTGCTATAACTTCCTTTAACTTTTGTGGTTATATTGGGTTTTGACTCGATTTTTATCATGAACCACGCTCAATTCCACACCTAGACCATCCGAAGTAAGTGGATGATTTTAGATATGGTTGTTTCCCATCTCCAGATGGGAATCAATTCGGAAGCTCTGGTTTGAGAAGCTAAATTGCTGACCACTTGTCCACAAAGATAGTTCCTTGTTTCGGTTTTTATGATCTGAAGCAAGATATGTTGTTTATCTCCTTATTTTTAAACACTTGAGGCATTACATCCTACAAAATGCCATAAATCAGCACAGTATTATCATAGGGCCCGGATTTCAGTGACTTTGTATACCTTCTCTGATATGGCGATATTATGTGGAAAATACACGTAGCTCATTACAGTTAATAGAATCAGAGCCTCAAAACGAAGTATTTGACATAAATTGTGTGTTTTAACGAGTTCCACATTTTTTAATGTGGTGAGCTTCTGACTGTCTCTTAGTGTCTACCATATAGACAAAAACCACCCAAAATGAAGAGGTTTTCTGAGGGCATTCCCAGAATATTCAAGGTGTGACCTAGAAACTGCCATGGAATTGCCTGTTTGTGTCCGTCACTGGATACTGACTGTTCCTCCGTCGGAGTGGAGTGGGATATAGCCGCTCGTTACGTAAACGTCTCCAAAGAGACAAGGTTGGACATCCCTTCTCTAAAGGAATGAGGAATGATTCTACCTGCTACTTTTGAGGGTCGCACCACGCTTATATTACGTTGCAATCTTCACACAGAAGAAGCTAGTGGTTGATATGATTGAGTTCGTCATTCCGAAAGTAAAACAAGTACTTCCACGAAATTCAGAATCAAATAGAACTGGTGAAATCGGTTGCAAGTCACGCGGAAGGCTAGACACGTGGGTAGACTTGTCTATACTGAAATGGAAAATGTGTTGAACAAGAACTGTGGATATGATACAATGTGCAAGATTGCTGGTGTACTGTCAAATAAGAAGAGTGAAGGAAAGCTAGAAACCTGTTGCTTTAAGTATCTATGCCTCGATATCCCCTGTTGATGTTGAAAGAAGCTTATCAGTATATAATTCTATAACAACAACAAACAGACCAAATTTGAAAACGTACAAAAGGTGTCTGTATGGAATTGTAATTCAGATTTCAGTGATAAAGTATAAGTTAAAAGCGCAAGGAGATCAGTAAATGTTCGTTTAGGTCATTGTAATAAATTTTAAGGCCATGAAGTCAGGATTTTGAGGTCATATTTTAGTATTCCCTTGGTCATCAAAATCTGGGTTACACGAGCGGTTACAAACATGGGCGTCGCAAAGGGGGGGGGGGGGCAAGGGGGGTCGCGATCCCCCCTTGGAAATTAATGAACTTAATGTGCAATCAATTACTATTAGACTATGAATATTAGACTACTATTACACCGCAACAAATATTGTAACTTTTGACAGCAAAATAATGAATTAATATTCTTTGATTAGAAATTTCCAACATGCAGTCCCCCCTAGAAAAAAGTCTGCCAACGCCCATGGTTATAAATTTATATATTTGACATAGAGTGGTGTTAAATTATCGTATACAAATTATCAGTTCGTCATTGTTTTGTTTTCTACAAATTATCAGCAGGTCATTCCTTTGTTTACTCATTATCACCAACTTATCCCATAAGTTGCTGTAAAATACTTATTGCACATTACAACCGATTAACAATCAAAATAGCACTCCATTTCAATTTGACAGCTGTGTTTTAATAATTAATGTATTTTTCCAGAAGAAAGATTATTTGTTAATGTTATACATAAAGTGAGATTTATTTGAGATTATAAACTGACTTTCTGTTATAACAAGAGAAGATCGAAATACGTGTTATTCTTGGGTTTTGTTTTCCTCAGTTGGCATTGTTGAGTAAGTCAAACTACATTAATCGACATTAATATATTTTAGGTTATTTTTAATATAATTTAACATTTTCTGGTCAAATCTTTACGATATGTTATTTAAATTCATATTTTATTTATGAAATAGTCCAGATAAATATCATTCGACGGCCTGACCTTCCTCGCTCCGCTCTAAAATTTATAGGTTAGGTTAGAGGTCTTATGACATTAATTGTGTCCTCGTGTAAGATTCATTAAGGCTATTTCCATGAATAAAATGTGTTGCATTACTTAAACTCAGATCAATATTGCGTCAGCTGTCACATCATTGAATATCTACTAAATAATTGAACAACTTATTGTGTTAGGGAAAACTAACCAAATGCTACCAAAACAATTGGAGTGAAAAAAAATTAACCTCAAAATAAGGTAAAGTCAGAACAAAAACTCTGATGTGTTATAGGTACTCACATAGCCTTCCCTACTCTTGTAGTAACTATTTTTGAAAACTCTTTTCCCCTATCTTCTTCATATGAGCCGAGATATACGTTTGCAGAAATTATCTTATTGCATATTTGCTTGTACGTGCAAGGGCAATGTGGGAATACAATAGGCTTTGAGTGATAGTCAACTGTTTCAAAGCTGGTCGCCATATGAGGGCTTTGAAATTGCGTTCTCTTTGCACCACCAAGAGGTAAAAAAGTGAATAACGACCACGCATTTGAAATAAGTTTAAGTATTGTAAAACTCACACAAATAACAAGGAATATCTCATAAATGGTTCACTCCACAAAAAATTCATTTAAGTATAATGAGATTTACATTTTTTACGGTAAGATTTGGTCTATCTCTTGCGGTTTACCAGTTATGCAAAAATCATCGAGTTAACAGGACTACACAGGCTATAGCCTGTATTACAATCGTGAAAATAAACAATTTACACATATTTTGTAAACGTAGTCTTGAAATAATGCAAGAGTGGCCAAAGACCACACTGGACGAAGGTATAAAGACAAAAGCTGCCGAATTTTAAACAGTTGAAGCTTGTAGTAAGTTGGCAAGGGAGTATGAAATTAATCTTAGGGCGTAGTTGCGAAACTGCCGTACTAGGGAACAGATGGTGACAATGACGTTACACAGTGACCGGCAGAGGCCGTAACTCACAAGTAACACGTAATACTGCCATAATAACAATAATACATAACGACGACCTTGTGGCAGCAGTCTGGTTCCGCTCTCAATCACCCTCGTTCGTTCGGACAGAGGCGGAGAAACTTTGCATTGTTAATTGTTCGCAAGGGTTGTGCCTAAAGTCGTTCCAAGGTGACGCATTTGGCAAGATATTCATTCCGTATATTGTATTTTCCCACTCAGTCCTTGTGCTATATTCAAGTGACCTCTTAGTATTCAAGACCAAGGAAGTGGAGCAGTTCCGGAAGGAGTTAACATTAAACATCATAAGCATAAACGCCATATAACCGAGCAGGCTGGATCAGGCAGTAGCCCTTGGTACTAGCATCGGAGGTCTTGGGTTCGATTCCCTGGGCGCGGTTATCCTTCGTACTAGCCGAATGCTGGGTTGGTTACTTTCCTTTTCGCGGCTTTCCGTTCCTATATTTCGTTCCAACATTTTAAGCCAGTCTTTCAGAGTCGGTGAAGGAGCGAGTGTGGTGGAATTTGTGCTCTGTAACTGCTGTTCTAGGACGCCTACCCTGCAGGGACCCCCGTAATGGAGAGGTTTTGACCCTTCAGTTGCAGGGACTGGGAACCCTTAGCACTGGTGGTACAGTCAGAGAACACATTTTATATTTTCATTTTTTAAGAAGTATGTGGACAGTGCTGACAACAGCGCTGCTTTAAGTTCGCCAGTATGTCATAAATGTGTCAAGTTTTACCAACACTAAAATCACAGTCGCTGCAGAGGAAACGCAACCAGCTCCTGAAATGAATATGGCCCCAAATATCCATAAATTGTCAAGCCACTACAAGGCTAGAAACAGAGGCCAAGTGGAAACTTAAACAGCGACCCAACTATGCTTCTCAGAAGTATGCCGGGCCAAAGTTTCGTGGGTTATTCGGATAGGGATGACCTCGTGGGGTAGTAGTTCCCGATGCCCATGGGAAATTGGATACTGGAGAGCTAGTATTCGGTTGCAAGTTACCGTCGAACCTACTGAGGTCACGGTAGTCTTCCCTAATGAGATGACGCGCATAAGTGGCGCCGAGAAGGTCAATCTTCCGCACTCCACGATGGCTTGCGCTCCTTGTAAGAAACATAACTGTATGTTCCCGCGAGTTTGGAGGGTAAGCTGTATTGTATAGAAAGTGACAGACGCATAGGAAGTGACAGATACAAAGAAAACATGGACGGTTGAACTCTAATGATATGGCTTATATCAAATATGCCCCAGTAACATCGAGGTCGTTTTCCCATTTCAAGTTAATATACGGAGCTGAGGGTTAACTCTGGACTGAGCAATAATTCACTAAATTCAAAATGCAGCAATAAAATTAATATTATTGATTTATTTATTTATTATTGAGTGTGATTGGTTTGTAAAGTATGTTCTCAATATGATGTTAATTTAAACAGCATTTAATCTTTTAAGATTTCGAAAATACACCTAAAAATATGACGTGTTGCACTCACATAACTTTCTCTTGTACTAACCATTCTTACAAACTATTATTCCTATATCTTCTTTGTGATAGTTGAGACAAACATTTGTACAAATTACCTTATTCATTATTTCCTTGTGGGTGCAAGGGGAATGTTAGAATACAGTAGGCTTTGTGCGATAGTCAAGTCATTTAAATCTTTGAGATTCTGTTCTCTTAACATATAAAAAAATGAACAACGATGTTCCATTTCTCGAAAGTTTTCTCAAACTCACACACATAACAAGGAATATCTCCGAAATGGTTTACCCTACAAGAAAATTTATTGAGACATAAATTGTATATTTTAGCAAGATCTACACTTTTTGTACAGCACGATTTGGTCTATCTCTAACGGCTTACCAGTTATGCAAAAGTCATCCAGAGTAAATACGACTACAGGGACTATAGGCAGAAAATTCAAGATATGCATTTCATTTGTCATCAAAATATCTCAAACATGTGACATTTTAACCAAAATCGTTAGAGCCATTTCCAAGTAAATCAAAATTTTCGAAAAATTTTCCATGTAAAGGGTAGTTTAGGGTGTGGCTATTTTCTTCAAAATCTTCGTGTCGCATGCTTGAAAGACATTAAACTTAAATACAAACTTTGGTTTTTAAACTAATTTACGTTTTTGAGTTATGCTGTCCACAGACTGACTGAGACAGGGGGTCTCAAAACATATTACCGGTGAAATCTCGAAATCGAATTTTTGGGTGGAATACAATACTTCCCCTACTTACCAGTAGAGAAAGTAAAAATGTTTGGTCATATTTATCGTTATATTTTCTCTGGCCCTGGTAATAGGCATTATTAATTTGATAACACCATATATCCCTATGGCAGCTAATTCTGTACGCGTTTGATAACATTGATTGTAACGGTTGATCGGCACTTGTCGAACACCTGATGATATAATACAAGAGCATTGAACTGGAGGGATCCTTGTGAATATGTGATGTGCATTATACGGGCTGGCTGGCTGGACGTTAACCTTTCCCACAAAGAATTCTGATGCCCATATGAACGTGCTTCTTATTCGACAGCTTTTATTGCTCCATGAATAAACGCAGATGATACCAAGCTCATTCATATTTAGCACATGCACAACAATTATCCACCCATGTGAATAGATACATGCTGATTAGGATAATCATCCTCGTTAACGGCAATTATTGGCACCACCATCACCAGGGTACGGGGTTCGTACATTGCACTTGTGGAGTGCAATGCTTCCGCATTGTGCAGTGCGTTCTTTATATTACCGGGCCGGCATGCGTACTAGCTATTACACTAGAAAGTTTTTCGTTCTAAAATGCCTGCTTTTGTCACGAATAATAGCAAAATGCACTGTAATGATTAGATTGATAGATTTATTTATGCATGCCTTTTCGTATATGACGCGGAAGCACTCGCGGAAGCACTCGGGCAGTGTGCATACCCTGCGTTTTTTTCCTAGTCAATTTTTCTCTTATACGTTCACACATTACATTTCAAAATGCTGTTTGTTGTACTCTAATACGTACAGAGTAAGTTAAAATATGAAGTTAACAAAATACTAAAATACTTAGCTTTAAACCTCATTATCAAGCGAGATGCACTTTTCTGTATTGCGTCCACTGCGCGCGTGTTGCGTTTGACGTGAGTCAAGTACAAGCATCAGCCTCCCTGTTTGGCCTGATACGCCTACAATACTAATTCATAGCAGATTGTTGTTCGAAACATACTCTTCAGCAAGCAGTACGCCAGGTGGATTAGTATATAGATAATAGCAAAAGTTAACTAAGAAAAAGTTGCAGGGTATGCAACACATCAACCCACATCCATTTACGCTACATGTTTTTCTATTTAATTCTAACAATAAGGCCAACAAGAACGTTTGCCATCTATATCACTTTTTATCTTTTTGTCCGGTGTATTCACCGAAAATACATGTTTTGAAGCTCCCCTGAATCCAAAAAAGCAACATGCGATACAGGCGGCGCCGTGGCCGAACGGTTATACCGTTGCTCTATCACCGAGGCGATCCTGGTTCGATTCCAGGGGCCCTCATGAAGTGTTCGTGGAGGACGAAGCGGCGTCTGGGCGGGTTTTCTCCGGATTCTCCGGTTTCCTCGCCTGTCATTCCAACAATTGATCCATTATCACCTTTCCAATCATCGATTTCGCCTGCATCCTCTTCCTCACTCTCATACCTGATGCTTGGCTGACCACCCGCTTCCAGGTCTTCACTCTGTCCGGTCCATAGGTTCCTGTGCTCCCCGCCAGGCGTCTGACCCTAGACACTAGCTTGTATGTCCTAGGGGGTCTAAGTCCTCCATAAGGGGAGGATAATAGGGTAAAGAAGAAGTTTGAAATAAAAGTTTATTTGGAGTAAAGGAAATAGAGAAAGCCATGTGATTGTGACACATCAGCTTTTTCCCCCTGTAGAGTAGTCAGTAACCGTATTTGCAGGTTACAGTTATCCTTTTCACTTTCATTCTTTTGCCAGATATTCGTCCACTAACTTGTGGGTATCAGCAATGAGAAAGTCTCCAGTTTAAATAGCACTTCTTATGTGACAATGAAATTTCACTGGAGGTTGTTGCTTCAAGTAGAGTCTATCTTGAGATAAAATCCTAAAGTCTCCTTGTTCAGATAATGTTCTAATATAATATTTCAGCCTATAGCATTATCTAGTATTAAAACCATCGATATTTCTAATTTCATTTATTTTTTATCACTGTAAGCACAATACTCATATTATCCGAAATGTATTTTTAACAATAGTGTTGCGAAAAAAATTTGATGAAATCTTTCATTTGGTATTGGCTATTTCATACACATACGGTTTAATTTATTACATACAATTTACTACCTGGTCATTCTTTTGTCAGTGTCAGTGGTTCCAACTGTATTCCCATAAATCTCTGAAAAACAATTTGTTACACATTAAATTACATTTTCTGTTACAACAAGAGAACATCGAAATTCATTTAATTTCTGGATTTCGTTTTCTTCAGTTGGTAGTACTGAGTAAGTCGATCTGCATTAATTGTAATGAAAATATTTTGTTATTTTGTATAGGATTTAACATTCTCTGGTATTCTGTGGTATAGTAGAGGATTGGAAAGAATATTCCATTGTTTATTGCAGTGTGGTGGAGAGCATATAGGGAGCAAGATTGGAGAAGAAAATTGTTGCAGTTAAAATGCTAATACTGGAAAAATGCTTAACATGAATGGGGAATAGTTAGGAAAAATAAGGGTGAGTTAAGGAAAATAAAGGAAAAAACCGATGTGTATAAATAGGGAATGTAAAGGTTCATTTTACAAATAAATGGGTGGACGCTGGACTCAGTAACATTAGATAGGATATTTTATACTTATATATTGTAAACAGACTAGTAATATTTAACAGCAGTTAAAAGTTGAATAATTGTTTGTAATAAGAAACAAAAATAAACTATTTAATTCAATTCAGTATAAATGTCAGTTTCCTGAGACGCTGTAAGTGTTATAAATAAGGTAGAGAATGATTGAAACAACCAATGCTGGGCTGTAAGAATGCATTTATAGATTTCGTTTGCGCTAAAGTGTACACTCGCCTTTGAAAAGAGCTTTAACACAGATCTACAAACATTGGATCGTTAGTGAACCTTTGAACTATAGGTTGAATCTTGGATCTATAAACAGTGGATGGCCACCATTATTGTTTTCATCGTATGGTTTTGGAATTGCAGACAAAAGAAACAGTGTCTGTCTTACTATGATTTAGTTTGGTCCAAAACAAATGACAGTTCACGTAGCAAGCGTGAGAAATAAACATGGCGGACGCAAATATTAATTTAGCGATTGCTGTATTAAGTATAGATTTGGAATATATTTCCACGAGTCTTACTAGAAAGAGAAGATGTATTAGAAGTAAAAGACGCTGGTGGACACGGTCATGATTAGAAATAAGAGAACAGGACATGGGCCGAGATATATTAGGTCTGCTATAAAACGATTTGAGGTTAGGGGACCCGGAAAAATATAGCAATTGCCTACGAATTGCGAGGATTTATTTCTCAACCTTTTACATCGTGTGGAAGGTAAATTACACACCAGGACACAAATATGAGATAAGCACGAGAGAATAAGGAATAATTGTAATGGTTTTAATCTTAGTATGAATGGACAGGAGATTTGAACTCATTTCATAACCTAAAATTTAAACAGACCGTTAACTGGATTTCTTATTATTTATGAAATATAGCTATATAATAACTACCTCAGTAGTATAACTGAACAAAATTTAAAATATACATTTCATTTTTCATAAAAATATCTTAACATACGGTGTTTTAATCGTTAGAGCCATTTTTGAGAGAATCAAAATTTTCCATGTAAAGGTTAGTTTAGGGTAGTTTAGGATTTTTTTTTTCAAATTCTTCGTGTTGCATCCTTGAAAGGTATTAAACTTTAATACCAACTTTGGTTTTAACCCTATTTTTCGTTTTTGACTTACGCTGTTCATACACATACACACACGCACCTTTTTCTAATACTGCCTTTTTTGGATTCAGGGGACCCCAAAACATATATTTCCGATGAAATCTGGACATCGAATTTTTGGGTGGAATACAATACTTCCCCTACTTAATAGTAAAAATATGATATCGCAAAACAAGAGTAAAATACGAGTATAATAAAATCAAATGGTTCTTCACAGCTGTTACAGGTTATCAACCTGTTCATTCGGTGATGGACCTTGAGGGTTATAGTGCAGTAACTATACGGGCAGTTGATGATGGGAGTCTGAAGGTTCCAGAAAACACTTTCACCGGGCGGTGTAAGGTAGGGTTCGCTGACCGACCGACCGACCTACACTCGGTGGGTTTAAGGTAACAGGTGTGCTACTTCTGTTCTAATTATAGACAATGTTATTGCTCGACTTCACGCTTACCACTCGTGCAGGGATTTCCCGTAATGTGCACGCACTCAGAACCTGACGCATCCCACGCGGAAGTTCGCACACATACGTATGTACGATTGGTTAAGCAACCTACACGCATAAATATCAAGTGAGCAATCGTACCACGTGTTCTGAGCATTCCACAGTTGGGTCTGTCATCCCCATTTACTTTCTCTGCTCTGACGAATACTAAGCACAGGAATGCTATCCAAAAATTCCAGATATCAGTGGAAATTCACAATTCTTTGATTTCACAAGAGCACTTTGAAAAGAAAGAAGAAAAAAAAAATCTGATGTGTTGCTCTCACATGACTTTCTCTACTCTTGTACTAATCATTCTTACAAACTCTTATTCCTATATCTTCTTCGTGTTAAGATAAACATTTGTACAAATTATTGCTTATTTCCTTGTAGGTGCTTGTGCGATAGTCAAATGTTTGAGATTCTGTTGTCTTTGCACACTTAACATATAAAAAAATGAACAACGATGATCCATTTCACGAAAGTTCTAAGTTTTCCGAAACTCACACACATAACAAGGAATATCTCCGAAATGGTTCACCCTACAAGAAAATTTATTCAGACATAAATTGTGTATTTTAGCAAGATCTACATTTTTTGTACAGTATAATTTGGTCTATCTCTAACGGTTTAGCAGTTATGCAAAAGTCGTCCAGAGTAAATACGACTACAGGGGCTATAGCCAGAAAATTCAAGATATACATTTCATTTGTCATAAAAATATCTCAAACATATGACATTTTAATCAAAATCGTTAGAGCCATTTTCAAGAAAATCAAAATTTTTGAAAAATTTTCTATTTAAAGGGTAGTTTAGGGTGTGGTTATTTTCTTCAAAATCTTCGTATCACTTCCTTGAACGACATTAAACTTAAATACCAACTTTGGTTTTTAACCGACTTTTCGTTTTTGAGCTATGCTGTCCAAAGGCTGACAGACTGACACACAGACACACACACGAACCTTTTTCTAAAAATGCTTTTTTTTTGCATTCGGATGGTCTCAAAACATATATTTCCGGTGAATCTCGACATCGAATTTTTTGGTGGAATACAATACTTCCCCTACATGCCAGTAGAGAAATTAAAAAAAAAATGCATATCTTTCTCTGTGCACAACTCAAAATGAACAGGCAGTTCTATACCTAACTTGGTATTTTAAGTTCATCTTCCAAGGATACCATGTGAATTTAAAGAAAATCCTTCTCCCAAAGTACCCTTTTTATTGGGGAAAGAAAATCTGACTTTCCCATCTCAAACTAATCTTACAAAATCTTATTATTCTATTTGCTTCATATTAATCGACATAAACGTTTGTAAAAATGGTTCTCTTATATATTTTCTTATAGGTACAATTGCAATATGGAAATTCAATAGACTGGTGGTAAATTTCATTATGCTAGCTTTCATAATTTTTAAAAAAAAGTTATTTTATAAGTAAGCAGAAGAAAATATTTTCTGAAAAATAGGCTATATTCCTGCCGAAAATTAGAGTAACTATAAATAGCACAGTACTCAAATTTTTACTTTCTCTACTATGTAAAGCAGTATCGTATTCCACCCAAAAATTCGATGTCGAGATTTCACCGGAAAGATATGTTTTAAGGCCCCCTGAATCCCTAAATCCTTAAAAAAAAATTAGAAAAAAGGTCCGTGTGAGTGTGCTTGTGTCTGTCAGTCTGTGGACAGCATAACTAAAAAACGAAAAGTCGGTTAAAAACCAAAGTTGGTATTTAAATTTAATGTCTTGCAAGGATGCGACACGAAGATATTTAAGAAAATTGCTCTAGCCCAAACTACCTACCATGGAAAACCTTTCGAAAATTTTGATGGCTCTAACAATTTTGATTAAAATGTCATATGTTTGAGATATTTGTATGACAAATGAAACTTATATTTTGAATTTTCTGGCTAAAGCCCATGTAGTCCTATTTACTCTGGATGAGTAGAGAGATAGACCGTAAGAGATAGACCAAATTTTATTATATAAGATCTTATGATATAATAAATATAATGTAATATGGTTCGATCCCAGGGAACGGTATGTGGTATTCGTGGTGGACGAAGCGGCGTCAAAGTGGGTTTCCCCCGGGTTCTCCGGTTTCCCCCGCCACTCATTCCATTATTTGCTCCATTTGCTTGGCTGACCACCCGCTTCCAGGTCTTCACTCTGTCCCGTCCATAGGTTCCTGTGTTCCACGACAGGCGTCTGACCCTGGGCACTGACTTGTAAGTTCTACCAGGTGGCCTGTTACAGCCGGTCCCGCCGAAACCCTTCGGGCGTTAAACAAGTTGCCGAACTCCACGGCGCAAGACAGGGCAGTGGCGTTTCTGCCTTTCAGCAGACGTGCACCGAGAGGCAGTTAGATCAGCGTGTAGTAATATACGAATAAAAGTATAAACAGCCGAAAACGTCTCATTTTACTTACAGGATCTTCATTTTCCATGGAATAAACTCACTCATGTATACGGTGCTATTGTCTAACATTTGAATTGCAGATTGTAAAGTGCAAGCATGAGGGCACGTAATGTTTCATTGGCATTTCTTCGTTTCTTTTGAATGTTATTGTGGTATGTTGTTATGTTCTTGTTATTGCTATTATTATTATTATTATTATTATTATTATTATTATTATTATTATTATTATTATTATTATTATTATTATTATTATTATTATTATTATTATTATTATTATTATTATTATTATTATTATTATTATTATTATTATTATTATTATTATTATTATTATTATTATTATTATTATTATTATTATTATTATTATTATTATTATTATTATTATTATTATTATTATTATTATTATTATTATTATTATTATTATTATTATTATTATTATTATTATTATTATTATTATTATTATTATTATTATTATTATTATTATTATTATTATTATTATTATTATTATTATTTTAGTAATTATTAATGCACATCGATATTAGTTTTATTAATATTGTACTCTTACTAGTTTATTACTGTTAATTTTATTAACTATTAATTATTAGTCTTTCTGTTGCTATTATATGTATCTTTCAGATACATCTCGAAATGTAGGTAATATGTAAATGCACTGGCATCAGCAACACGTGATCAAGGAACATATGAATAACGCGTAGTCGGGCAAACATCGCCATTGCAATGCATGCATGTGTCTTCGCGGAAGTGAACGAGAGAAAACATGAATATTAATAGAAGGTTTACATAATTCATTGCCAATAATCACCATGGCTTTGGTGGCTGCGTTTCATGCAGGTGTTCTCTTTCCCTTTGGGGCATATATGCATAGGGTAGGAAGACACAGCAAAAACCTCCAAAGACTTTTTTAAAAGTTACTAGGGATTAAATAGTTGTTTACGTAATTAGTGTATAATCTGATTGTGACAGGAGAAAATGCTCCATTTAAAGGGTATTTTAGGTTGGGGGAATTTTCTACAAAACCTTCGTGTCACATCCTTGAAAGATGTTGAACCAGAATACCAACTTTGGTTTTTAACCGACTTTTCGTTTTTGAGTTATGGTGCCCATAACGTTCACCTATCACCGAGGCGGCCCGGATTCGATCCCAGGGAACGCACATATGGTCTTTGTGGTGGACGAAGTGGCCTCAGGGCGAGTTTTCTTCGTGTTGTCCGGTTTTCCCGTCACTCATTCCATCAACTGCTCCATCTTCACCTTTCCAATCCTCCATTTAGCCTACATTTCTTAGCATCCTACTGCTCACTCTCATACCTGGTGCCTGACTGAGTACCCGCTTCCAGGTCTTCACTCTGTCGGTTCCTGTGCTCCCCGACAGGTGTCTAACCCTAGGCACTGGCTTGTAAGGATTACATTTTTTCTTTTAAAGGTTATGTTAAGTAAATATAAAGTTAATAAGGGATTTTAACCCATTCATTATGATTTTAAGACATAAGCTTAAAACTCTATACGTAATATACGAAAAAAGCAACAAAAAATAAGTTCAAATAAAATCATCACATTTTGTTTATGTCTTACCAGTTATACAAAGTTATAAAAAATTCCTCCCAAAGCAGGAGGATTTCTTAGAATATTCCGAAAAAAGTCAGAATATAAATTTTATTTGTCACATATCTTAAACACTATGCTATTTTAATAAAAATAGTTTTCTTCCCCCTTCTTCTTCACTTTCATAAATTAGGTTTGCAGCTTTTACTCTTGTTTTGGGACGCCCAATGTCACTTTTACCCACTGGCTTGTGTTTAATAATTTGTTTCACTATTTTGTCTTCCCGCATTCCTTCTATGTGAGCGTATTCACTTCTGTTTATTCGTATACCATCGTTAGTGTGACGTTACTTCATACAGTTTTATTTCATAGAGTTCATGGGCAATACCAGACATACTTTAAAACCTGGATAGTTATTATCTACACCATTTTCTCCTTTATAATAACTAAGGAGTTGAAGCGAGATATCTTTTTATTATTATTTATTATCATCTTTCCGTTAGCTTGGAACGAATTGAATGTTTTCCTTTAAATACCACAACATTCGACTCTTTATATGATATATTCGTCTTCCAGTACTACTAATTCCCACGTGGTTTGCATCCTTCGTGTCTCATATTTTCTCTCTCTGCCGCTTCTTTGGTCTTCCAAGCAGTTAATTATAGGAAAACTGCTGTGAGGCATTTGTAGTACAAGGTCTACCCATTTTTCTCTATGACCTTGTATTATTGCCATAATTATTTAATGGGTCGAGGTGGTTTGAGGAACAGAAATTATTCCTTAATGTGTTAAATAAAGTTAAATTATCACTATTCTGAAGCCCTCAATTGGTTATTCTGAAATTTTTATGAAACATTCTATAAACCATGAAAACTGTTTCAAGTAGTTATTTGCATTTATAGCCTATGTGTTTTGAGTCTATAAAATTACTCTATCCAGCAGAAAATAAATAAAATTACTCTTAAAATATGTCAGTTCATGCACCTTTTACTCAGAAAGTATGAGAGGTAGAGAGCTGAAATTTTCAGTTCTTGTATACAAAATATAGTTCAACTTTATGAGTCGCAATAATAATTTTATAATGCATAGTAGTGCTATTAAGAAAACAACAAAATTTCAAAGTTTCCATATCTTTACTTTTTGACGTTGCAAATAACTTTTCTTTTAAAGCTCTAATAAACTTCCTAATTTTTAGGTCTAATGGGAAATCATTCCATTTTTGGATACTAGATTCTCTTCCTTTATATGTACCATTACAGTCCAAAAGGTGCCAATTTTCATACAATCTAACATCTACCGCATTTTGTGCATCTTCCCCCCCCCCCTCTTTTATCCCATTCATATCACTCAGGTTCATTACCTCCGTCCTAGCCCATGCATACCCCATTCTGGCCTCTTTATTGCATACTTTGAGGTATTTCTCTCTTTCTCCCCCACTCATTTTTAAGAATCTATAATCTATTGATGACGTTTTGTCATTAAAGCTGCTCAGTATTTCTTGCTTTTAGATATTATCTACCCTCATTCTAATTTTCAACCAGAAACCCTTAATTTTATTTATTTTTATTTATTTATTTATTTATTTATTTATTTATTTATTTATTTATTTATTTATTTATTTATTTATTTATTTATTTATTTATTTATTTATTTATTTATTTATTTATTTATTTATTTATTTATTTATTTATTTATTTATTTATTTATTTATTTATTTATTTATTTATTTATTTATTTATTTATTTATTTATTTATTTATTTATTTATTTATTTATTTATTTATTTATTTATTTATTTATTTATTTATTTATTTATTTATTTATTTATTTATTTATTTATTTATTTATTTATTTATTTATTTATTTATTTATTTATTTATTTATTTATTTATTTATTTATTTATTTATTTATTTATTTATTTATTTATTTATTTATTTATTTATTTATTTATTTATTTATTTATTTATTTATTTATTTATTTATTTATTTATTTATTTATTTATTTATTTATTTATTTATTTATTTATTTATTTATTTATTTATTTATTTATTTATTTATTTATTTATTTATTTATTTATTTATTTATTTATTTATTTATTTATTTATTTATTTATTTATTTATTTATTTATTTATTTATTTATTTATTTATTTATTTATTTATTTATTTATTTATTTATTTATTTATTTATTTATTTATTTATTTATTTATTTATTTATTTACCTATTTACCTATTTATCTATTTATCTATTTATCTATTTATCTATTTATCTATTTATTTATTTATTTATTTATTTATTTATTTTTCTTTTTTTTTTCTTCTTTTTTTTTCTTTTCCATGTTTCCCCCAGATATTATTTCTTCCAATAATATCTGTATTTTTTGCATCTAAGTTTCTGTTTCCCCACGTACATTTATGCATTGTTTTAATAAATCATTTTCCTTGAATGAATTTATTCCAAACCAGTATTTGGCTGCTCCTTCTACTCTCCCTAGTTCTTCTGTGCTACTTCATTTGGTGAACTCCTTGGTATCTTCAATATTATTTTACAAAACTTTACAGAGAAAGTAAAAACGTGCAACTTTAAGCAGAAATAACGTATAATAAGACACAAATGTATATATTAAATACCACACGTTGGAGCTACCTACATAAGAACTCTATAGAATGACAATCTGGGGTTGCAGCAAATAGTTGTGAAATGTAGGGTTATCTTTTAGTGGGGGTTAGTTAGCGGAAGAAAAATGAAGCGTAGCATATGTTGTCAGCACCCCGCGAGTTGGGCCTGCGACACCTTGCACAGGGTGACATGGCTTGATTGATTGCACCCTCTGTTGGTAAACGATTAATTAATTGATCGCTTTGATTAATAGAATGCGAACCCTGCCATGTGTCTCGATACGCCAGGGACGAGCACACATACTGACAACAAACCTGTTCCACTTAAATAGTGGACATAATTTTGAGGATTGGAAGGCACATGTGCCAGATACAATTGGCGAATGAATTATTTCCAAATATTCCATCCAGTATTTCAGATTAAAAGCATTGCAAATCATCTCTCAGTTAAAAAGTAATCCAGACAACTTTCATAAACGATTTGAAACAGTGGGCATAGTTGGTTTTTTGAGTTACTTTCTGTTCACTATACCAAAATATGTTCTCTTATGCCTTACACTATATGTATTTTAATTTAGTTAATATTGATAATAGAGCTATGAAAATGAAATGATAACGATACCAAAATATCAGAAATATTCGCATAAATTTTAAACTAAATTTCTGAGTCCAGCATTAACGACTCGATAGGAACGTTTTTATAGACTTCCTCTATCCTTCTTTATATGAAAATAATTTCATTATCTTTTATTTTCCCTACAGCAGCTCTAAGGATTTTCATTTGAATATCATATATTAGATACCAGCTTTGTCCATTTTTTAACGACTTATCCTGAATATGGATGCAAAAAAGATAACGAAACGGGTATCCACAAGGCGAATGTCAATAATGTAGGGAAAAGGAAGGCGTTCAACATATAATTTTTTATTTTAAAAAAGAAAAGAAAAAACAGAGAAATGGAAAAAAGAAAATATATAGTCAAAACTGAATAGGAATTCTGATATAAATAAAATTATAGTAAAAAACTACAAGATATTGGAACAATATCAAGAAAAACTAATAAATAAATGGAAATGGACTGTTAACAGAGAAGAACCATAGCTCATGAACGTTTATATGTATTTCTTAGTACTTCAATAAATTTGAAAACTTTAAAACTTTAAAGCTATAGCCTTTTCTTTCTTTGCAGACTTTTAAAAATATTAATTCTTAGCTTAAAAAAAGAATTAAGTAAAAATAAGTAAAACATAAATAATACACGGGGAAGACACAATGCAAACGCACTATTAAACAATCACAATGCTACAGGAAAAACGCGAGTATAGAAAGCCGTATGAATGTAGTACGTCACATTTTTATCTCAATCATATAGAAGATTATATAAATTGTTTTTAGAAGAGGGAGTAGAGAAGGAAGAGTGATTGTGTTTTTTAAAAGAAAAGTGAGTAGAGAAAACCATGTGAATGTAATCCTACGTTGCATTTGTATTTCATTCATATAGAAAATTGTATGAGTTTCATGTTATGGGGTGATTAGAGAAGATTATGTGAATGTGTTACATAAAAGAAAAACAAGTAGAGAAAACCGTGTCAATGTAATACGTTGCAAACTAAAATGGATAGCATAAAAACCTTCTCAAGAAAAAACACACATACATGAGGAATTTTGCTGTGATTGGTCGAACGTTTTAGGAACGCATAGAGGACAAACATACAAACATCCTGTTTTTCTTTTCTTTAATCATCTGACCCTATTTAGGGTTTGCCTAAAGACACAGAATACAAAAAGTTATAATTAACCTCATACAAAAATATGTGATGGATAACAAATATAAGAAAGACAATAATAAGAAATAACAGTAACAATCGTACAAAACATAACAATTATAAAGCTGTCAATTTAGACTAAGTGATTAATGTTATTCCCATAAAGATGGTGTCTCAAAATAGCTGCGGAATATTATATATAATACTCACATAGACAACAAGGAATATCTCCGAAATCGTTATTATTTGGGCTTATATTGTGTGTTTTAGCAATAACTACATTTTTTGTACAGTAAGATTTGATCTATTTCTTACGGTATACCAGGTATTTAAGGCATCCAGAGTAAACAAGGCTACATAGGCTATAGCCAGAAAATACCTATAAATTCCCTTTACCATAAAATGTCTCGAAAATAAAAATTCTCGAAAAAATTTCCATGTAAAGAGCAGTTTAGGGTGGAGGAATTTTCTTCAAAATCTTCGTGTCGCATCTTTAAAAGATATTACACTTAAACACCAACTTTGGCTTTTAACTGACTTTTCCTTTTTGAGTTATGCTTTTCACAGACAGCCATACACACAGACACACACACGCGCGCACGCGCGCGCGCGCGCACACACACACACACACACACAGACCCTTTTCTAAAAATGCTTTTTTAGGATTTAGGGAGCCTCAAAACATATTTCCAGTGAAATCTTGGCATCAAATTTTTGAATGTAACACAATACTTCCTCTGCTTACGTATTAGAGAAAGCATATGTTTAAATTTCACTAGGTGTTGATGCTAATCTGCATGAATGCATTTTAACTTCGCCGTTGCGCAGTTAAATTTGCAAAACGACAATCGGATCTTATCAAAATGTTTCATGTTTAAGAAACGTCGACATTTATATGGTTATTTATGGAATACCCTTGAAAATAAATTTGTAACAAATTACTCTTCATAGCATTAGCCGTTCTCAAAACATTTCCTGCTGTGCTTTTCAAATGTAAGTGCCTACGAAACGTGGTTGAAAGTTGTAAAATTATCTTCTCTTTTATCTGCAAGAACTCGTTGCCACTACAGCTGAATTTATTCCTCCTTGCTTCTCATATTAAATACTAAATGCTGTTCCCTAAGTATGTGATTGAAAATGTCTATTAAACACGCTTAATGTAATATCACTTTCAGAGTCATCCATACTTTCACTACTCACTCAACAAGCGCTGTTCACACCTTGAATGCACTGACACGCGGTGCATACATCTATTTGCATGTTGCTGTTATGATCTCATAATAGCAGGACGTGTGGCTAGAATATATCAGCACCTCGCCTAAGCAATCACTGGCAGAGGCACGTCTTAGTGGAAACAGAATTCATCATCTTCTCTCTTAGCTCGTGAACTATTGTTGTTTCCTCTGCCATTTAAATGTTGACGCTTTAATAATTGATGAATGTTAGTATTTCATTATTCTACAACGCATCCAATGCATTCATTGTATTTATGGAGAATACGCCAGTGGTTTTACCACAAAAAACACTCGCATTCACTCGTTCACATATACCTGCTTTGAGGTAGAAAAAATTATATTTAAAGAAAACTTCTCCTGCCCAGTCAGGAATGAACCCTGGATCTCTGGATTGAGAAACCGGTGCGCAGACGCGGCGATAGAGGTCTGTGTGAGACAAAATCGTGCGAATGTGATGCATTGGATTTGTATTAATTACATTTGGCATATGCAATGAGTGTTTATGCATTTAAATGGCTCACACATTAAACATCGTTACAAATTATGACAAGAAATATCGTATCATAAGACATATTTGACCTAATCGATAAATTCTCGAGAGAAGCGAGAGGAAGATCAGACCTTCGGATGATATTTATGTGGACTACTTCATAAATAAAATATTTATTTAAGCACTATGTCGCAAAGGTTTCAACAGAAAATAATAAATTCTATAAAAGAGCCTAAAATATACTTATTTCCATTAGTGCAGTTCGACTTACTCAGCCTGCCAACTGAGGAAAACGAAGCCCAAGAATTACACACATTTCGATCTTGTTTTGTTGTTATAAGGCAAAACTAGTTTATAATCTCAAAAAATCTCAATAACATTAACAAATAACCTTTCTTCTGTAAGGTGTAACATTGTTTTTAGCTGTTTATGGGATACAGTTGGTGACACTGGCTAAACAAAGGAATGATCTAGCGATAATTTACATAAAACAAAAGAATGACCGTGTGATAATTTGGCTTTATGTATGATTTAGGTATATTTTCCAATAAATTTTTTCACATACAATGTAATCGCTCGACACAAAACATATGCTCCATTTTTATTGGTTATTTGTTTATTTATTATTTAGTAATATCCAATAATTAGTAACTAATTTCCAACTACTCCCCAATTCTAAATGATTAATTCTTAATTTCTAAATCGCTGACGTAAGCTGGTGGCAAACTATATGTGCTGGTATTCAGTATAAATTATCTATATCCCCTATATAATATAAATATAACATCAATTTTACTACTACATTTAAAAACTTAAAACTTAAATATAAACTAATAAACAACTTCAATTAAATATCCCTTCTCTATTTCATAAAAAATTCAATTGTACTAACTCTACATTTATAATTGGCGGCAGTCTATACATACTGGTTTCCATTTTCGAATGAAACTTTCCAAAGGAATAAAAGAAATTCGTTTCACTGGGGCTCCCCATACTATTTGTATTAAAGTAAAGGTGCCAGTAAGGAATGCCGAAGGAAAATAAATGACCTATGAAAAAGTTTTGGAAAAATAAACATCAGGAGCCCTTTTTCCAAAGAGATCTCATTAAGGCCTTATTTAGTTGAAGGCAGTGAATTCCACATGGTTTCTGTCCTGCAGCTCGGGCATGGGTCAGTTGCCCCCTCATAATGATTAATTGCGCTGTAGCAGGACCCGTTGTAGGAGCCCCATGCGGTTTCGTCAAAATCGATTACTTAAACAAGATTAATGGAATGCTCGAGGGGTATACAGGAGGCGTCTGTTTGAGTGGATTATTGGATTTACATTGCCGATTTATCCCAGTAAATGTTTTAGGACTGCACCTATTGTGAACCGGAAACGTTTCCTTCGCTCATTTTGATATCAGGTACTCATTATTAAGAAATGTGTAAGTCTGAGAGATGAGGAGATAAGTAACCTTTAAAGGTTGCCAGAGTAAGTTTATGTATTCAGCATATCTTCCTGGTTTATATTACACTCTAGGTTCCTCTAATACAACTTGTTGATTCTGGCACAATCTTCTAGTCAGAGGATCGAAACAGTCACATACACAAACATATTTTATGCCCGACCACGTCATAATGCAGCCCTTATACGCCACTTCATAACGATACTGATACCCACCAATCAAAAGTGCACGAATTCATAACGATACTGCTATCTACCAATCAAAATATCCGCAAATACTTTACCATCTGGGCACATTCTCCCGAAGCTGAAACCGAAACTTACGCATGGGCATCGCGAAGTGGGGGGGGGGGGGGGGGGGCACAAGGCCCCCTCTTGGGAATTAATGAATTTAATGTGCGATCAATTACTATTAGACCATTCTTTTAATTTTGATGTAAAGAACAATTTTTATTTATCACAAATTAATACAGTTATGCGCAAAAAATGCTTTTGACAACAGGATAATGAATTAATGTTGTTTGATTGCTCTGTCGACGTCCATGGACTATCTTCGCACATGTTCAATCGAATAACAACTACTTCGTGTTTAGAAAAACTAAAAATGTGCACACGAGTAAAAGTGATGCAATTTACTCCCTCGGAAATTTGCGCAAAGGCATACGATGTCACGAGTAACTTAATTTCAACAATTGTACAGTAAAAAAACTATCGCAACTAGGCGCAACTATCGATTCTCATATGTACAATCGAATAACAAATACATGATTAAAATATCGGACACTAGTTACAATAACATGCAGCGCAGAATATCAAAAGCATGTTAGGTAAATGTTTGATAGATGTTTTAAATTTACACACATGGTCGAGCATGAATATTCGTATGACACTTGAGTATAACGACAATCATGCTCTCGTCACATAATACACTAATTATATATTAGATTGGTTGGTTCTAAGTATTCAAGTACGTCGATGGGTACCAACATGGATAGCGAAGGTCATTAAGGCGTGGACTTTGGAACGGAAGGTCTGCGGTTGAAATCCCTACGGGATCGTGCCTCTTAACAACAGCTTCCTTGGTTTTCCCCAGTTCTCATATCTAGCGAAAGCCGGGTAAATACCTTAATTAGAGCTGGAACATTTCCTTCACAACTTTTCTTTCCCAATTGCTATTTCATGTATCACCAGTTTTACTGACTGTAATGACGTATAAAGTGGATAAAGAAGGGAGGGGGACACCTCGTGGATTGCGACCTTCACACAGATCTATTGCGGTTAATACCCACCACGAGGAAGGGATGAGGCAACCGCAAGAGTCCACAGAATCGCAGGCAAACAGAGCACAGAGACACACGGAAGTCTAACAGGTTCTGGGAGATCATCCCAGCAATAGAATGCGCCGAGGAACCACCAACACTCCGGGTCCGGTGTCGACAAGCGTTCCCCCTCTAGGGGACAGCGCGCACACAATGCCATCTAGCGACTAGAACAGTACTTACAATGTGCAAGTATCCGCGCCATCTGTCCACCACCGCCATAAACCACGGACCGGAAAACGTGCCTAGAAGTTGAAAAAATGGAATAAAGGTAAAGGAAGGAAAGGAAATCTTGGTATGAAAGTAAACACCCCACACTCCCCTAAGGGGAACCACGGAAAAATCCAAGTCAGACTGCGCGATCGCTGTATCTCTAATGGGTTTCGCACGTTACTGCGGCACTACCTCGCTCGGTAGAGTGGCGCAGTGCGGCGTGGCCAGGTAACTAGCCGGTGTGTAGCAGAGTGGACGGTGTTAAAACTACATCTGTGATTTATACATTGCCTTTAACATCCAAGTCATATAGGTGACTTAACTTTGGCATTGCTCAATAGCAATGATGTTCACTGGCTTTACAGTGGTTAGTAATCCTTGAGTTGGTATTACTTTGGATTATTACATTAAATTCACACATGCGTTCTGGTTTCTATGGTACAAAATGTATACTAACATTTGGCAACAGCGACTAATTTATTTAAAACTTACCTGATTAGTCACAGGGATGTTCTCATTTCTTACATTTTCTTTTATTTCTTACATCATATAGTATTATATTACTGATGCGACTGTCATGCAATGAAATATAATTCGAAGCTACAAATGCTTTTTTATTTAGTTGTGAGATCGCATCGCGTGTTCAGCATCCAACGTGTTACTGCTTGTTTATTGATTTGCAAACAAGATAAAGAATGCATCACGTACGTTATAATTAGCTATGATACAAGTTACTTCTTGTAAATTCCAGTATATCTTGTCAGCAGAAAATGTATTTATATAGATGAAGAAATATTCCTGGAAAGAGGAATAATGGTTGTTTTTATTTATTTTTTATGACTTCAAGGTTTAAGGTGGTTTGATGTATTCATTAAAAGACAATGCAGTTGCATTTCTGGTTTTTCCAGGCTTAGGTTGAAAGTAATTTATGTGGCAAATACGTAACAAACCATGGCATCGTTACTCATAGATCATTTGTACGCGTTGAAGAGCGTGGTTGTGATATTATATTACGCCAATATTTGGAACCTTCTTTTTCTTCTTGTTCTTTTTCCTGATTACCCTCTCCTTTTGTAGGACTTACAAGCCAGTGCCAAGGGCCAAACGCCTGTCGGGGAGCAGAGGGACCTCTGGACCAGACAGAGTGAAGACCTGGAAGTAAGTGGTCAGCCAAGCACCACGTATGATAGTGAGGAAGAGGATGATATGAAATGCAGGCGAAATCGATGATTGGAAAGGTGATAATGGAGCAATTGGTGGAATGAGTGGCGGGGGAAACCGGAGAACCTGGAGTAAACCCGTCCAGACGCCACTTCGCCACCACGAATACCATATGCAGGCCTCTGAGATCGAACCCGGGCTGCTTAGGTGATAAAAGAACGGTCTAACTGCTCGGCCACAGTGCCATTTATTTGGGATCTACCAGGCAAAAATGCGGCACCTAGGTTTACTGTTATGGAATAACACTTCTAACACGCGCGCGCGCGTGCACGCGCGCGCACACACACACACACACACACTGATATTTTGCTAGAAATGCTTTCTTCTGAATTCAGGGGCCCTCAAAATGTCTATTTCAGTGCAATCTTGACAGCAAATTTTGGTTGGAATGCAGTACATACATAGAGAAAGTAAAAACATTTTAACCCTCTATTGCTAAATTATTTTGTCACATGTGCCACTCTTCTTCTAATTCCTGAACCTGGAATAGGCAACTTAAAGGAAATAATTCGAATGGGCTTGATTACTAAACACCACACAACGTGGACTGGACATCCATTCAAAGCAGAACGGTGTTAGTTTAATTCCAGCAACTCCAATCAAATGTGACTGTAGCAAAGGATGGGGAGGGCCCACGTAAAATAACCAGTGACATGGTACGCATGGATGATGGCGGGATTACACTAGACTACAATTGCATGAAGTATGATTAAAAAAAAATAAGAAAGAAAAGAAGCTACAATAATTATGAAATAAATTGATACATTTATGATATAAATAGCGAACAATACCTATTTTAAGTGACAATATAATATGAAAATAAAAAACAAATCGCTGTTACAATAGTGGTAGCCGGTTTCCTAGTCCTGTGGCCCCCTTGGGAGTACGAACCCGAAGGAGCGGGGGAGGAACCGGCACCTTTTGGTCGAGGTGCCCCAAAGTTGGCATTGAGTCAGTACCATCAGAAACAATTCTTACTTATAAACGCTGCTGTATTTCATCCACAAAATGTTTGTGTATTAAAGAATTTGTTTGCGACCTGGATCCAAGTAGTGCCAGTTCAATTCAACGTTCACAATATATATTAACAAGTGAAACCTACATAGGGATTCAAATGTAATCAGAACTCATTTCTAAATTATATCTGAAGTAATTAAGGAATTAGAGAAGTGTGGTGTGACCCTTTATGAGATAAATTAATTATTTTAAATGTGAAAAATAAGCTTAGCTGTACGCCTGTAAGGCATGTGGAAAAACTGGGTGAAAAAATGTGCAGTGCTCAATAAAGAAAAACTTGTTTTGCCATCTTAGGCTCTGTGAACAAATACCTGCAAGACGACTGTGTTAACCTTCCAGAAGAAATTCCACCATGCTTTGTTAGCTGTTACAAATACTATCCTAGGACATCTGCGGACGCGAGAAGTCGCTCTCAGCATACAAAGTGATATTAACCAATAGACGTGATAAATTTATTTCTGAACACAACTTACGCAACTTATTCCGGAAGATCGACCAGTCTACTACTCCAGATTCAACTACAGCTACCAGTAGAACATATACTCTCTATTCACCAGCTCATGACATGTATTTTAGCAAGATCTACATTTTTTGTGCAGCAATATTTGCTCTATCTCTTACGGTTTACCATTTATGTAAAAGTCATCCACAGTAAATAGGACTTCATGAGCTATAGCCAGAAAATTCAAGATATACATTTCATTTGTCATAAAAATATCTCAAACATATGGCATTTTAATCAAAATCGTTTCAAGAAAATAAACAATTTCGAAAAATTTTCCATGTAAAGGGTAGTTTAGGGTGGAAGAATTTTCTTCAGAATCTTCGTGTCGCATTCTTGAAAGTCATTAAACTTAAATACTAACTTTGGTTTTTAACCGAGTTTTGTTTTTCAATTATGCTGTCCACAGACTGACACACACACACACACACACACACACACACACACACACACACACACACACACACACACACACACACACACACACACACACACACACACACACACACACACAGGAATATTTTTCTAAAAATGCTTTTTTTGGATTCAGGGGGCCTCAAAACATACATTTCCAGTAAAATCTCGACATCGAATTTTTGGGTGGAATACAATACTTCCTCTACTTTATTATACGTAGTACAGAAAGTAAAAAAGGAATGTAGAAATAGTTAAACCCAGTCTAGGAGTGTTGTGAAATCTGCTATGATATTGTGGTTGCAGAACAGAGGTTCAGAGTGACAGTTCTGTGTGTCAAATATATCTTTATAGGGATGATTGATACAAAAAAACCTAAAGAGGTTCTTAAAGCGGACATATTTTGGTTTTATTGGGCCACACATACGTTTTTTGCCCCCATGCGTGTGTGATTTCAATCCCATAGAACTAGCTTGGGCCAAGGTAAAATTAATACTTAAAGAAATGTAACAGGTGACTTATCCTCACAGGAGTTGCACGATATAACGCTCGAGGGTATATCACTGGTGACCAAAACAAGGTGGCAAGGCTTTTAAAAATAGAGAAAAGGTAGAAAATGACCATTAGGAAAAAGATGGAGTGCTTGGAAAAATCGTTTACTTTTATAAGCTTAAGTTCGGCTATTTTGAGCGACTTCTTTGCTTTAATCTAGCGTGAATACACATTTCAAGTTTGGCACTACTATCGTAAGCGCCACCTGAAGCACGAACTCAGCTTCAGATATCGCTGAGTACCTGGGATTATAGGGACCATAAACTGGTGAACAAATTGTAGCTTACTCCGGAAGATCATCGCAGTTTACTGGAGTTGCAATTACAGCTACCAGTAGGATATAGGGGCCCTAATGACCAAGCTGTCGACGGGCCCTTAAACACTACACACATATTCACCAATAGGATGTATAATATTGTATATTTTAGCATACATATTTTAACACTTTTTAGTGCACATAAATCCGATGCAAATAGCAGCTCCAAGAAGGGTACCAAGTTACATTTCAGGAACTGTGACACAAAATGATACCTGTGTTTATTTCCAAATGTTTGTCTTCATGCGATACTTGAAAGTGGAATACGAGAGTCGTGGACTTTTCTAGAGATGGGGGAAACCCTCTCATCTGTTTTCGCCTTGTCCCACGCTCTGCTGGTTATCACTTTTCACGCCTGTACAAACGAAAAGACCAGAAGGGAGACCTACTAACCCCCACTTGATTCTTCTCCACAACTTTCTTTTTCATATCATCCCATTGAAAACCCACACGCAACTCAGCTGTGTGTAACTGCATGAATGACGTCTCCTCTGATATTTTTGGCTCTGCTGCATATGCGTGAGTGAATCATGGTCCGCGTACTTGCTTCCTGATAGATACACGGTGCCAAAAATGGCAACTGTTTCATACGCCCATTATCGTCTGTCTGCTGTTTCTTTCTTAAGCGGCATTCCTCCTGTGATTTACCGGTATGGCTCCCTTTCAGACACATGAAAGATTGCATCTATGGCCCACGGAAAAAATGTAATATTATAATATAAAATGTTATGTGTTGCACTCACATGACTTTCTCTACTCTTCTACTGACTATTCCTACAAACACTTATTTGCAGAAATTATCTTATTGCTAATATTTTTGTAGGTGCAAGGGGAATATGGGAATACAGTAGGCTTTGAGCGTTAGTCAAATCTTTTAAAGCTGGTCGCTATATGAAGGCTTTGAAATTCCATTCTCTTCGCACGCCAAAAGATAGAAATGTGAATTACAACCTTCCATTTGGGAAAAGTATAAGTATTGCAAAACTCACACAAATAATAAGGAATATCTTCATCCCATTTGGTCTTAAATTGTGTTTTTTAACGAGATCTACATAATCTTACAGATTACCAGTTATGTCATCAAGAGTAAACCGGATTACATGGGCTATAGCCAGAAAATTCAAAATATACATTTAATTTGCCATAAAAATATCTTAAACTTGTGTCATTTTAATCAAAATCGTTGCAGCCACTTTTGAGAAAAGAAACTCATGAATGTAACATATCAAAATTTTAAAAAGACGATTTCTTGCTCAGACAAACAGTTGGTTATTCAAATCTGGAAAAATCTATTACGTAATCCTTTGCAAGACGACCTCGGATTGCTTCAAATGAAATATATGACTGAAATGTTAAATTACCCATGATTTTCTCTGTTATGAGTTTTTTACATGTGATGTATTGAATTGTTTTCTTTTGTTTCTTTTGTTTAGTCAGTGTCTCCAACTGTATCCTATAAATCGCTGAAAAAACCTTTTATTACGCAATACAATGGATTAACAATTAAAATAGCACTTTCTTTCAATTTGGCAACTGTTTTTAACTCTTGTTCTTAAACATAGACTAAGATTTATTTGAGATTATAAACTGGCTTTCTGTTATAACAGAAGAGAAGATCGAATGCATGTAATTCTTGTGTTTCGTCTTCCTCAGTTGGCAGTATTCAGTAAGTTGAACTACACTAATCGACATGAGTTTCTTTTTTAATTTTTTATTTATTTTTATGTAGAACTTAACATTTTATAAATATTGGTGTTACACTATTTAAATTCATATTTTATTTATGAAAATGGCTAGATAAAGTCATTCGACGAGAATTTATCGCGTAAGTCAGACGATATTGTGATAAACTTTATTAGTGGTTTTCAAAGGGCTTTGTCTAAAGATGGACTGATTATTTACTATCTAAACTTCTAAAGGCTTGAGTAGTTATCAATTAATTGTGATGTCATTTGTTTAAGGGAATGACTCGTTTTGGAAATTTTTGACGAACATCTGTTGTATATAGAAATGTTCGATGTAACCCAATGTGTAATACAAAACAATGTGGAGAAGTATTAAAAGCAATTAAAAATACACGGCATTCTCAAAGATTGTAATATAGAATTATTATCGGTTAAATTTGTTTATAATAGAAAATATATAAAAGTAGTGTATATTCCTCGAAGAAGAATTTTTTTTCAAGAGTTAAGGTATATATAGACTTATTTCATGGGATTCACATTCTAATTTTTGGTCATTTTAATATTTCAGAATTAAGTCACTCTATGTTAATTAATTAATTAATGGTCCTATTGAGACTAAAGGGTTACAAAAGGATATATATATATATATATATATATATATATATATATATATATATATATATATATATATATATACTATGAGCTTGATGATCCTAGCCTAAGACAATCAATATTTTTTATGTTAATTGAATATATAAATAAGCATAAAGAGGAAAAAAGAAATAACTGTTATGCGTAAGGCTTGTAAAATCTTCCTGAAATTGTAAGCGAATACAGAAAACTATTAAAGATCAGAATTTTTATTCCTGTCCATAAAAGTAAACGGGATGCTATAATGACAGTCAAATATTTGAATAATAAGTCTGATATTGAGAAATAAAAGAAAGGACACAACGAATTTTTTCCTAATCAGCCAAAGCTACGAACTCAACCACCTTTTCGTATTTATGCACCCAAAATAGACTTTTTGGTTTACAAATTGCTATTACTGTTTCAGAATCGTCTTTTTCAATGAAATCATATTTTCCGAACTTAATACATTCTGTTGAAGTTAATAAATGAAAGCTCAATCAGTGACACCTGTTGACAAAATTCTTATCAAATCGATAGAGCTAGCGCTGACAAAGCAATAAATAATTGTTGAGGCCTCCATGACCTCCTTTAGGGGGTTTACCGTGACCTATGTTGACGATGTTAAAATGCAATATACATGCCCCCTTTTCTCTAATGTGTAGGAAGATGAAAGTTTAACTATATATTCTTGAAATAGTTTCCCAGATATTTATTAACCATTTCTTAAAAGTTGTCTTACATAAAAACATGAAATTCCTTAGAAAATGTTTAATATTTTTGACAATATTAAGAATTCTCATTGTTAAGAAACCTGTGCGTTAAAATAGCAAATATATGTAGGGAATATGTGGTAAATTTTTTTCTTCTACTTATTAAGAGAGCTGAGAGAACTATACTTAGGCGTGAAAAATTCCCATTTCGAGAAATTGCCCTTAGAGTGGGAAAAGCATATTAAGTCATACCTTAATACATTTTTGCAGCATAAAATAAAAAGCATTAGGACACCCGAAACTGAATAGGATCATCAGATTTCAAAGAACAAGAATAAATAAGAAATGCAATGATTTTTATTGGGTAGACAGCATTTAGGAATATATTATGTAGCAGGAAGTTATTTTCTGTAGTAACAAATGTAAATATGCAAAATGTTCAAATTACAGCATGTTTTTCCGGTGAAATGCAACAGTTTCCGTAAGAATTATCGGCCCTCCTTGTAAAAGGTGCGGAAGGAGACATCAGAAAGCACAGGTTCGCCCACTAGCATTGGAACAACAAACAGCGAAAGTGTTGGAGAATACCTGCCATAGTTAGGTGATGACGTCAGAACCGTTATGTGCACACACCTTCACTGCTGTACTTACATGCGTACACACAATTGGCAATGTGTGGCATTTCCTACGTCTTAGCGAATTTCCACACCAGTGCAATATCTTGTGACGTAGGTGCTTATTAGGAAACGAGTGGTCCCACTAGGGTCTGATAACCTTTTGATAGTACTTGATCCATACTATTTGTTTTCGATTGGGCTGATGTCGCAAATTTGGGTACTTTAACGAGATCTACATTTTTTGTGGAGCAAGATTTTGTTTATCTCTGGCAATTTACAGACTGATAAGGACTTTAGAAGCTAATGCCAGCAAATTATATACGTCCTATTTGTAATGCAATCTTCAACATATGGTATTTTAATTAGAATTGTTAGAGCCGTTTGAGGAAATCAAATTCCTTGAAACATTTTCCCAGTAAAGGGTATTTTGGGGTGAGAGGATTTTCTTTAAAATTTTCGTATTGTATCCTTGGAAGCTGCTGAAGTTAAATACCAAGTTTAACTGCTATTCTCGGCGCTGGGTGGCGTTTGGGCGGTCGCTGTCCTCCGTCGGGGGGGGACTCCTGCACGAAACCGGTTCCCTCACTTCATCCCTACCTCCTGGGACCTTTTCGCCACAATAGATCTGCAAGACGAGGTGTCCCCTTCCGTGTTTACTCCTAATCTAGATACCAAGTTTGGCATTTAACCGATTTTTCGTTTTTGAGTTACGTTCTTCACTGTATATCGCATTTTTCAGGGACGATCCCTGCAAAAGTTAATTAATAAATAAAATGGTTTAGACCTATGGATATGTGCCAAACCAATACTTTTATCTTTTTGGCAAAAAACGTTTACTAAATGACTGTCTCAACAATCGCTAAATAGCATAAGGCCCAGAACTTACTTCTGAATTCGATGCTGAAACAAAACTCCTATACCAATGCGTAAACTCTAAGGGCGGTTTCACCAGCCAATGTTTAACTCATGAAATACTGAAGTAATTTTCAAATTGCATCATTTTCACATGTAAATATTGTTTTATTTACCTAATCTTTACAAGCAAGGTACATCTCTGCACTTTGACAGAGTTACATTAAGTACTAATCAACATACCCTATACAATCTGATGTATTGCACTCACATGACTTTCTCTACTCTTGTACTAACCATTCTTACAAACTCTTATTCCTATATCTTCTTCGTGTTAGTTGAGATAAACATTTGTACAAATTATCTTATTGGTTATTTCCTTGTAGGTGCAAGGGGAATGTTAGAATATAGTAGACTGAGCGATAGTCAAATCTTTAAAAGGTTTGAGATTCCGCTCTCTTTGCACACTTAACATATAAAAAAATGAACAACGATGTTGCAATTCACAAAAATTTTAAGTTTTCCGAAACTGACACAAACAAAAAGGAATATCTTCGAAATGGTTCACCCTACAAGAAAATTTATTCAAACATAAATTGTTTGTTTTAGCCAGACCTACATTTTTTGTAGAGTAAGATTTTATCTATCTCTTATGGTTTACCAGTTATTCAAAAGTCATCAAAGTAAGCAGGACTACATAGGCTATAGCTAGAAAATTCAAAATATACATTTTACTGATCACATAAATATATGGTATTTTAATCAAAATCGTTAGAGCCATTTTTAAGAAAATCAAAATTTTCGAAAAATGTTCCATATACAGGGTAGTTTAGGGTGGGGCTATTTTCTTCAAAATCTTCGTGTCGTATCGTTGAAAGACATTACATTTAAATACCAAATTTGGTTATTAGTCCACTTTTCGTTTTTGAGTTATGCTGTCCACAGACACACACACACACACACACACACACACACACACACACACACACACAAACACGCGCGCGCGCGCGCGCGGACCTTTTTCTAAAAATGCCTTTTTTGGATTCAGGGGGTCTCAAAATATATATTTCCGGTGGAATCTCGACATCGAAAGTAGAGAAAGTAAAAAATTGCAAAGAAAAACTATGACACTTCAGAAACATCTGGGGTCTGTTGTTAAAATACAATGACTTTGTGTTCAAGCGAACCACTGCTACCTTAATAGCTACTTCTAAAGAAGGCGGTGGTTGCTACGTATACGTCATACCACTGCCATCTTTGGTACTGTTTAGAAATTATCTGAAACCTATAACGAGTTCTAAAGACCAAATTTCAATTGTATATTAGATCCGCACTGGCCCCAGCTAAGTCCGAGCCCGACCCGAGCTCAAGATTATATCATGTAATTTTGTTTTAAACAAAATTATTTTGTAGTTATTGACTTATTAGCAGCTTTGGAAACGTTTCAACAGAATAACCTTATACAATTTATAGTAAATAAATGTTGCGGTAAATGTACTTTATCAAAATTTCAACATCGGTGACCAAAATTATGATAAATTTTTTTTGTACCTCTTAATTTTCAAGCTATGGCCTTACCCGAGCCCAAAAAACATATCCGAATCCGCGCAGACCTCCATTGTACATACATATGACTATCAAAGCTAACTCTATTTAAATAAATGTAAAACTGATAACACAAATTCACAATCAATAATAATTGTTCCCACTGTAGTATTCAACATCTTGTCAAATAAAATTTATTTTAGAAGTCAGAGATGAACATGAAAATTCCTCAATCAAATGTTCTTCTACATTCAAGACAGAACTTTTCAAATCTTGCCAAATTTTTTATTTGTTGTTTTTTGCTGCAAATATTACGATGTTTCATTGCTTTTAACTTTCTGGTTATTTGTTTAAACTTTTACTGTGAAATGGTTTCACAATAACTAGTGTTATCTATAGGTATTAAGCCAGCTCTCTTGAAAAACTGTTCAGCGGCATTGAAAAAGAACAAAATAGTTTCAATTGCGCTCTCAGTGAAGTTTGGTAGGAGGGTTTTTGCTTTTTCTTTGAGGGGGAGGAGAGGGTTGCGCCTTTGAGAGGGGGGAGGTCAGAGCCCCTGGTTGTGCCAGATTTTGAAATAACAGAATGTGCTTAGATGCCTGTAAAGCGTGATTAAACTGCACAAAACTGCACGCTATAGAATGTGTTTATCGTTACGTTACGGCCTGGGATTCCTAAGCTCTGAATACCTCGCACCTACTTCAACCGTTTGTAACTTGTTTTTCTAAGTAAAGATGAACGTGACAGATAAAAGTTCTCTCCATACTTGCGTTCGTTCGTGCATTGACGTAATAAAAGGAGACTTTCTTTCTCCAAGGAATCCGATACTGTCACACAACCTTGAAACAAGCAGGTGCTAGCTATGTTCGGTTCTCCTCGCTCTAATTCAAAACATGATCTTCCACATTAAGGGAGTCAAGAACGTCATGTGTGATCTATCACACCACCTCCAAGTAAATAAACTTGGAGCACAATATCATGGATTACTGTGAAAGGGGACCCGGGTTCGATTCCCTGCAGGGGGGCTAAGAATTTTTCTCCAGCCAAGATTATTCCTGACCCTCCCCAGAGTAACCATTGAAGTATATGTGCTAACTTCTGAAGTATTTACAGTTTAAAATAACTGTTTTCGTAATAGTAATGGGAAGCGTAAGTTGTCAAGTATATATGATAACCATGGTTAGGATTTTTAGATGCAAATTTCAGATGAAAAAAGGAGGGGAAGGGTGCTCTAATAAGGTAAAAAAGGGACAAAAGGGTGCTGGTTTATTCAACTAATTCAACAATTTCTCTTTCCTCTATTGTAACTTACTGAATTACAAACAAATACATCAAATTATCATTCACCAGAAGAAGAAAAGCACATGAAGCTGTTGTGCTTCAATACTTTAAGCATCTCTACATTTTTAAAAGTACCTAAGTCTGTTTCTATTAGGAGATAGAATGTATTTGTAGATGCTAAAGCTTCTTTCGACATCCACAGAAACCAGTGGGGCAAATCTTGTATTCACTCGGAATGACAATTCTACAGATGTGACGAAATCCTCAATGTCCGGATTCTTCTGAAGAATAAACTCAAGTTTGTCTTTGGCAAAGCCATCTAACTGCTCGCTCACGGAGGTAAAAATATCCCACTGTTTTCCCTTTTTCAAACCTTGTTCTTCTAATAGTCAGGTACTTGTAACTATGGACACAATATAGTCAAGGAAAGCCCAAACTCTTTAATTTTGTCACAATTTTCATACAACATAGCAGCACACTCGATCCAAGATCCCCAGCGAGTAATGACCGAGAAATTTGGAAGGGGCAGCCCAGTGGTTTCCTCGTAGACCACAACACGATTCGGAGCTTTCAGTAGAATCTTCTTCAGGGCAGAGATGAACTGATTTGCGATGTCGTATTCGTTCCTTATGGATTCTCAAACCCTATGAAGGGCATGAACCAAGCATGTCACATGCTTCAACATAGGAAATAAAGGCTTCAAATGGTTAACAGCTGAAACCATGTATGGAGCCTGGTCCGTAACCACAAGAAGAGGTTTTTCCAACTCGATACCAGCAGGCTAGAGTTTTTGACGAAAGTCCATTGGCTGTACTGACATTGGCTTTCTGCAGATCATACATTTTTAACAACATGGGCTAAACTTTCTCCCCTGCTAAGGGAAAACTTAAAATGTTCAAAACATATCGTTCCATTGAGTCTATGATTTCATCCATAATGATTCCCACATCGCAATTAGACACTTTTTCCTTGATTCTTTGTATGGTTACTTGATAAACAGGCTCCGTGTAGTTTTTTCTTAAAGTACTCTCATTCGACATTGACTTCTTTGTGTATTTTTCGAGAAATCCCTTGAAGGCTGAATAGTTCACCTTATTGGGAGGAATTCCTGCTTGTGTAAGAGCTACACACAACTCAATGTTGATTTCCTTAACAATTTGGCTTTTTGAAGAACTCTGTTGAAACGCATTCACACACACACACACACACGGACCTTTTCTAAAAATACTATTTTTGGATTCAGGGGGTCTCAAAACATATATTTCCGATGAAATGTCGACATCGAATTTTTGGGTGGAATACAATACTTCCCCTACTTACCAGTAGAGAGAGTAATATCAATGGATGCGAAAAAGAATGGAAATTTCAATAGGAAAAGAAAAAATAATCGATGTTTTTTGTAAACCTGAAACTTCATTGAAATATAATTGAATCATAACTGAACATAATTGAACTGAACATAACACAATCGAACACTTGAAAGATAATTTTTACTCCTTTCTAAGAATTTGGTGACTTTTTACTTTTCAGAATTGGTGTATTGCATGGTGAACGTGGAACTTCTTTGATGGCCTTGTAGCAGATGACACTTGTTAAAACTCAATATCAGAATTGCTGAGTAGTATTCAATACGTGCTATCCACATACTTTGAAGTTATGCAAACTGTGTTCATTATTTGCTGTGTTCGAGTGTTTTCGTTTGCATTATTTTCTTTGACCAAAAGCATACTTAACTGAAACTCTCAAGTGAAGATGTTTTATAAAAGAGGACGTAAAACTCTTGCGAAAACCATTTAGCTACTCTCTCGTAGTTCATTTAAATATAGCATCCTCCTTGATTGTTCATTTTATCACACATAATTCAGGAATGAAAATCTCTTGTGAAACGTTTTCTATATTCTTTTCATATCAATGGTACATTAACAGTGGATCTTTTAAAGCTTTGAGACTCCGTTCTCTTTGCACGGCTAAGATGTTAAAAAAAAAAGAAGAATAAATCACGACCTTCTATTTGACGGAAGTTTGTTTTCCAAAACTCACACGAATAACAAGGAATATCTCTGAAATGGTTAACTCTACAAAAAATGTATTTTGACGTAAATTGTATGGTTTAGCAATATCTGCATTTATTGTGCAGTAAGATTTTGTTTATCTCTTACGGTTTACGTGTTATTCAAAAGTCACCAAGAGTAAACAGGACTACATAGGCTATAACCAGAAAATTCAAAACATATATTTCATTTGTCAAAAATAAAAGGAAGAATCTACATGTCGCGTCCTTAAAAGACATTAAACGTAAATACCAACTTTGGTTTTTAGCCTACTTTTCGTTTTTGAGTTATGCTGTCCACAGACTGACACACACACACACACACACACACACACACACACACACACACACACACACACACACACACACACACACTCACACACCATACACACACACACACACACACACACACACACACACACACACACTGATCTTTTTCTAAAAATGAACACATGAACACGTAAGTTGATTATACTGCGATAAACACCTAGGGTTATGGCTTGCTATAGAATTAGACACTTGTGGTTCCTATGACGTCACCACCTCTCAATGCGGAAAATGTAATTGCAGGTTACCCCGAAGGCAGTGGAGAAATCCAGCTCAAACTTTTTAGGCTGTCTTCATTAAACGCATTCTTTTAGGGCCTCTGACGTTCTTGGGGCTTTTATTACTTTCTCTACTGGTATTGTATTTCACCCAAAAATTCGATGTCAAAATTTCACTGGAAGTATATGTTTTGAGGCCCCCGAATCCAGAAAAGCATTTTTAGAGAACTTCCTGTGAACAGCATAACTCAAAAACGAAAAGTAGGTAAAATACCAAACTTAGTAACTTTCAAGGATGCGACACAAATATTGTGAAGAAAATGTTCCCACCCCTTTACAAGAAAAACCAAATATTTTGATTTTCTCAAAAATGGCTTCTAGGATTTTGATTAAAATATATGTTTAAGCTATTTTCATGACAAAATTAAACGTATGCATTGAATTTTCTGGTAATAGCCTCTAGCCTCTACATTCCTTATCTTTCTGAATTACTTTTACATAACCATATGAGATAGACAAATTCATGCATAAAGGAGACAGTTTATGGCAACACGTGTTTATGGAGCTAACAATTTGCGAAATAGTTCTTGTTATTCCTTTGAATTAAGAACATAGTAGTTATACTTTTCTCAAATAGGAAGTCGCTATTGGTTCCGTTCTCACTAACGTCCTCATGAGTGAAATAATTAGCAAAATAATGCTCAAAGGGCAAACTGAAGACGACCACAACAGGATGTTCGAAACGTTGGTTTTATCTCAGTTGACACGGCAGAAACCGGATAGCAGAGATATTTATAAAGCCAGCCGCGGAAGCTGGAGAGAATGTTTACTCGACATTTGTTTTATCAGGAAAGGAGAAAACCTTGGAGAAAACCTTAACTCATCCTAACCGAGATCCGAACTCGGGACCTCCTAGTAGGAAAAATATTACACTCCATCCAAAAATTCAGTACCGAAATATCACCGAAAATACACGTTTTGGAACTCCTTGAATCCAAAAAGCAGTTTTAGAAAAAGGGCTATAAGAATAAGTAAAAGGAGCACTCAAAAGAGCATTCAATAGAGAGGTCCGAAGCTACAGGGTAACTATTCATTCAAGCTCTTCTGCGCATGCGCCAATTCCAGGTGGAGGCGCCACTAGGAAAACGACAGATTTGTGTCAGAAAAAGGTCTAGGTGTATGCGTCAGTATGTGTGTGTGTGTGTGTGTGTGTGTGTGTGTGTGTGTGTGTTTGTGTGTGTGTGTGTGTGTGTGTGAGAGAGAGAGAGAGAGAGTGATCAACATAACTCAAAAATGAAAAGACGGTTAAATACCACAGAAAATCTCACCTCCCCAGACTGCACGCTTTTTGAGTGAGTAAATGGAGTTTAAGAGCCCTTCGACATCTAGGGTTTTTGACAAATGTGTTCCTAAAAATGTCTCTTTTGATTAAAATAACACAAAAACTTATGTCAAATAAATTGTTTGTATGGTGAACCATTTCCGAGGTAATTTTTGTTATAACTTTAAATTTTCATGTACTTTTCTCAAATAGGAAGTCGTTACTCGCTTTTTTATTCCTTGGCCATGAAAAGAGAACGAATTTCATGGCGACCACCTCTTTAAAATAGCCTACTGTATACCCGTATTCCCCTGGCACTTACACTTACAACGGAATCTGCAATAAGAGGTATTTTTACATAGGGAGTTCGCTCCTGTGCTTTTCAAATAACAATAGCCCCTATGATGATATTATAATACACTTTGCTGGCGCTTCTCAGGTAGTTCTCTCGTATCTTGTCAGCGAAAGTGGGGATCAAGTATCTGAGTTCCTTGGCCTTAATTCTGGGAACTGAATACTGGGGAATCCCTTGTTGACGCTGACTGCTGCGTTGTGATCTTGAATATACGAGGACAGCTGGACTGACAGTGACCCAGTTACCCAGTGAACAGTTGACTCTTCAGATCCGTGTTTTCTAAATAGCAGCAGGCACACTCACATATAAGGAAACTCTTTTCTACGAAATCGAAAACGTAACAGGAATAAATTGAGGAACTGAAGATGGCACCGTTATAGCAGAGGCTGAACATCAGTGACGTATACTGAAAGTTTTGCAAAGGCATGCGAAATGAAACTTCGAAATTATATACAGTATACACGAATAAGTCCATTCATTATTTGTCCTTCCCGAGCAACAAACTGCCAACAGAAGAGTTTATACAATATTTCAGAACCCCATAAACAAAATACTTTTATGTAAATTTTAGACATAAATATACGCACAAAGTTCTTCCTTTGGTCTCCGTCTTTCAGTTTTTCATGTCAGGAGTAGGTTCCCCTTTTAATTAACTCTATAAATAAAATATATAACAAAATGAACCCACTCCTGACACCGTAAAAAAACAAAAAAATATCATTGCTTTGTCTTGTCACCTTATTTCTCTTCTACAACTGAAACACAAAATAGAGTTCTCTTTTACCATCGTTGAAACAAGCTACAATTCTTCGTGACACACATTTTTCTGTCTTTCAGTTCTCTCTGTGTAAGCGCTGGCTTCGTCGATCACACTCGCTAAAATTGCTTCACACAACTGCGATAACAACTCCTGGTAATTATTATTTATTTATGCCAACAAACTTATTGCTGTTAGAGCGTTCGTGCGTAAAGCGGAAAGTCTGTTGTTCAAATCCCGGCTATGGCATTGAATTTTTCAGTTCCGATTCTACCTCTTAAGTCTGGTCTTTTGATGGAGCATGAGACAGAGGAACAAATGACTTCTTTATATGTCAATATGTGCCGATTAGTGTACTTGACCACACTTGCACAATGCGGAAAATGAAGATATTGACAAATTTCCGTCATTCACTGGTTTACTTAAAGAAATCTTATGTGTGGCGCTTTGTCTATTCATTCTTATGAAAACTATTTTTTCTTGCAAACCTTACTATCCATGTTCATCGAGATAGACATTTGCAGAACTGATTTTTACATCTTTATGGGTAGAATGAAAATATCAGAGTACAGAAAACGTAAGCCATAGTAAAATTTTTAAGTTTTTCGCCACCTGATGGGCTTGAAATTCAGTTCTTTGCATCATCAGAAACTAAAATGAAAGAAATAATTTACCATTTAAGAAAACTGTAAGTATTTGAAAATCCAAACCAACATCAAGGGCTATCTTAAAAATTGCTAGCTCAAAAAATAAATAAAATATAAAAATAGACGCAAGAAGGTAATTAAATCAATAAATAAACTGGCATTTAAGTGTCTTACTACGTTTTTAACTTTTTTTTTAATCTGTAGTAAGATTTTGTCTCTTTTATGATTTACAGTTGTGCAAAAGTAATTGAGAATGAAAGGCCTTCAGGAGTTATTCCCAGAAAGTATTCAAGATATGCATTCCATTGGTCATTAAAATGCCTTAACACTGGTGGTTTGATCCAGATCGTTAGAGCTATTTTTGAAAAAATAACATTATTCGAAAAGGTTTCAATGTATAGGGTAGATTGTGGAACAGAGATTTTCTTGAAAATCATCGTGTCGCATCCTTGGAAGACGCTGAACTCAAATACCAATTTTGGGTCTAAACGACATTTCATTTTTACTTTCCACCCTAAAATTCGATGTCGAGATTTCACCGGAAATATATGTTTTGAGACCTCCTGAATAATTAAGGGGAAAAAAAAAAAAAAAAAAATAGAAAAAAGTCCGCGCGCGCGTGTGTCTGTCAGTCTGTGGACAGCATAACTCAAAAACGAAAAGTCGGTTAAAAACCAAAGTTGGTATTTAAGTTTAATGTCTTTCAAGGATGCAACACGAAGATTTTGAAGTAAATTACTCCACCCTAAGCTACCCTTTACATGGGAAATGTTTGGAAAATTTTGATTTTCTTTAAAATGGCTTTAACGATTTTGATTAAAATGCCATATGTTTCACATATTTTTATCACAAATGAAATGTACTTATATATTTTGAATTTTCTGGCTATAGCCCATGTAATCCTATTTACTCTGGATGACTTTTGCATAACTAGTAAACCGTAAAAGACAGAGCTAATCTTACTATAGGAAGAAATGTAGATCTTGTTAAAACACACAATTTATATCTAAATACAGTTTTTTGTAGAATCAATCATTTCGAAGCTATTTCTCGTTATTTGTGTAAGTTTTGGAGAAACTATATTTCCGTCAATTGGAACATCACTGTTCATTTTTTAAATGTTGACCGTGTAAACAGGGAAATTTGAAAGCTGACTATCGCTCAAAGCCTCCTGTATTCCTATATTCCCGTTGTACGTGCAAGAAAACGAGCAATAAGATAATTTTTGCAAATTTTTATCTCAACTAACACGAAGAAGATAGAAGAATAAGTTTGCAGGATAGTGCAAGAGTAGAGAAATTCATGTGAGCTGTACACAGACAGATATGCGCGCACACAGATGCTTTTTTCTAAACCTATTTTTTTTAATTCATGGAATCTCAAAACGGGTATTTTTTTATGAAAGCTCGATGTGAATTTTTGGGTGAAATACAATAATTTCTCTGTAGGTACTAGTGGAAGAAGTAAAAGTAGTAAATAATAGTCGATAACATACAAGAGTTTATGAGGTAATTGGAGTTTAGAAGGGGCAGACACCCATGAAGGACCTCTCACTTCATGCCAATAAGACCTCTCTCGCCAGAGACACGAGTTGACACATGGTGTTAAAGTCTCTCAAAGCAATCGTGTGAAGTAATCTGCGGGGTTCAAGTACTTCCCTCAAGTATGTGTTTGGCCTTGGTTCGAGGATTTCTGTTGAACTGTTACGCAGATAACACTCTGTAGAGTACCACATCCGCTCCCCGATTTCTTCCGGATATGTAAACATTTGTCGTCAAGGGCGCAGGTTGGGCGTGAAGTCATCAGATAGACGGAGGAGACTCGAGAGTAACCGCAGATTTCCACGGCCTTTGGCGACACAAGCTTGTGTGAAATATCACTGCTATAGTGTCAACGCGGATGCTTAGTTATTTACAACAATCGAAGTAGGCGGACAAAAGGCATAATGGGTTGCACATATGTATATTCTCTGCTCACTGTTATACAGTTTACTTTGTCTACTACGCATACTAAAGTAGAGGAAGTATTGTATTCCACCCAAAAATTTGATGTCGAGATTTTACCGGAAATATATGTTTTGAGGCCCCCTGAATAAAAAAAAAGGCATTTTTAGAAAAAGGTCCGCGCGCGTCTGTGTCTGTGTCTGTCAGTCTGTGGACAGCATAACTCAAAATCGAAAAGTCAGTTAAAAACCAAAGTTGGTCTTTAACTTTAACGTCTTTTAACGATGCGAAACGAAGATTTTGAAGAAAATAGCCCCACCCTAAACTACCCTTTACATGGAAAATTTTACGAAAATTTTTATTTTCTTGAAAATGGCTCTAAGGATTTTGATTAAAATGCCACATGTTTGAGATATTTTTATGACAAATGAAATGTATATATTGAATTTTCTGGCTATAGTCCCTGTAGTCCTATTTACTCTGGATGACTTTTGCATAACTGGTAAACCGTTAGAGATAGACAAAATCATACAATACAAAACATTTAGATCTTGCTAAAATACACAATTTATGTCTCAATAAATTTTCTTGTAGGGTTAACCATTTCGGAGATATTGCTTTTTATGTGTGTGAGTTTCGGAAAACTTAAAGCTTTCGTGAAATGGAACATCGTTGTTCATTTTTTTATATGGTAAGTGTGCAAAGAGAAGAGAATCTCAATGCTTTAAAAGATTTGACTGTCGCACAAAGCCTACTGTATTCTCATATTCCCCTTGCACCTACAAGGAAAAAAGCAATAAGATAATTTGTACAAATGCTTATCTTAACTAAGATGAAGAAGATACAGGAATAAGAATTTGTAAGAATGGTTAGTACAAGAGTAGAGAAAGTCATGTAAGTGCAGCACATCAGATTTTTTCTTTTTATTTGTCACAAGTCAATATCCACACAATTGTAGTGTAAGATAAACCCGCCTTCATCCACACATAGCGTCTCACTGCTTATTTTCCGTGGGCCCTCCCCATCTTTTACTACAGCCACATGTGATTGCAGTTGCTGGAATAAAACTTAGGAAGTTACTTCCTTTAAGATGCTGTGACAGAAAAACAGTGGCATGTGTAGTAAAATAATTCATGAAATAGATGGTAAAAAGAAGCGTATTTCACCGTTAACCTGTGTTTGTAGAATACAAAAATCATACATAGCTGTTAAAGTTCATTTTTCCTTAGGCTGTAAATATCATGTTTAGCACAATGACATCACAGAGAAAGTTACAGTTTGCTTAACCTCGAGGTGTCAATGCATGCTCATTCCTATCAGGAACTGCTATTTTCACTCTCTAGAATGTTCTCTTTTCGTAGCATACCAGATGAGTTAGGACTTTCCACCGATGTGAACGATTAACTTTAAGTGTAGGTATTTGTTAATCACAATTCCCGAAAATTCCGTCATAGCCGAAACACTTGCGTTAAGAAATGCCTTGCTGTATATCTGTAAATTGTCTTTTAGATATTTTTGCCCGTTTAAAGATATTTCCATGTAATTTCCTAATTGTTATCCATGTAAAATCTACAAATGGCTTCAGTCAGGTCATTAGGAAGTGTTTATCTTTTAAATCTACCCCTTTTTATTATTTTAGTACACATTAAGAAAATTATTTTTCAGTTTTTACTTTCTCTACTGGTAAGTAGGGGAAGAATTGTATTCCACCCGAAAATTCGATGTCGAGATTTCACCGGAAATATGTTTTGAGGCCCCCTGAATCCAAAAAAAGCATTTTTAGAAAAAGGTCCGTGTGTGTGTCTGTGTGTCTGTCAGTCTGTGGACAGCATAACTCAAAAACGAAAAGTTTTTTAAAGCCAAACTTGGTATTTAAGTTTAATGTCTTTCAAGGTTACGACACGAAGATTTTGAAGAAAATATCCCCACCCTACACTACCCTTTATGTGGAAGATTTTTCGAAAATTTTGTTTTTCTTGAAAATGGCTCTAACGATTTTGATTAAAATGTCATATGTTTGAGATATTTTGATGACAAATGAAATGTATATCTTGAATTTTCTGGCTATAGCCCCCGTAGTCGTATTTACTCTGGACGACTTTTGCATAACTGGTAAACCGTTAGAGATATACCAAATTATACTCTATAAAAATGTAGATCTTGCTAAAATACACAATTTATGTCTCAATAAATTTTCTTGTAGGGTGAACCATTTCGGAGATATTCCTTGTTATGTGTGTGAGTTTCGGAAAACTTACAACTTTAGCGAAATGCAACAAGTTGTTCATTTTTTTATATGTTAATCGTGCAAAGAGATCGGAATCTCAAAGGTCAAAAAGATTTGACTGTCGCACAAAGCCTTCTGTATTCTAATATTGCCCTTGCACCTACAAGGAAATAAGCAGTAAGATAATTTGTATCAATGTTTATCTTAACTAACATATAGGAATAAGAGTTTGTTAGAATGGTTAGTACAAGAGTAGAGAAAGTCATGTGTGTGCAACACATCAGATTTTTTAACTTACCTTTATGCCGACATTACACTATAAAACGCAACAGATCTCTCGGAATTCGCAGTCCCCGAGGGGTTCCCGGTGTTGTAGATCCTCACTCTCTGTCTTTATAACTAAATTATACAAAATACCTTTTAACAAAAACAGCATTTCATTGTTATCACCAGACATGGGGGAAACTCTCGGTGGTATTGATCTCTGCGTAAGCATAACTGAACTATGGAACTTTTACGTCACAGGGAAGAAGGTCGATGCGAGGGTGTGCAGTCTTTTCCAATGACAAAGTGGAACTGTGGCGTGAAGTGCACGGTGCGTTATTGACAGTAACCTTCCTACTTCTTTTGTTTACATGCTAGTCACAATATCCCCGCACTCTACAGTCGATGCGTAGATTTTCTCCCATGTCTAGTTATCACTTTCCAGTTCGGGAGTAGCATTCAACCATGCAAATTCTGTGGTCTGTGGTCACTTTCATCTAGCATGCAAAGAATGTATAAATTATCCTAATGAAAGCTGTTCCACACCGCCGTAGTACATCAACCAGTTTACTATGTTGGAAATGCATGCAGTCCGAGGTTCAATCCCGCACCTCTTCTTGGGATAAAGGGGTCGCTGAACTAATAACGACGTCATCTATTTAAACGGACTGGCGGTAAAGGTTGAATAAATCTGAAGACCCCTTATAAGTTCCATTCAACACAGTAGCAGCTGCTTAATGTGATCTTCCCCAGCACGTAGAGGCCGTTAACCTGATTCCCCTTGTGACACAGTTCACCCTTAATTACCCTATAAGCAGCGTTTCTTCAAACTACTGCATATCCAGAAAAGAAACTTTTACAAAGGACACAAAACAATATATGTTGCACTCACTTCTCTATTATTGCATTAACTATTTTTATAAACTCTTATTCCTCTATCTTCTTCATGTTAGAAAAGGTAAACATTTGCAGAACTTACCTGTTTACATATTAGCTTGCAGATGCAAGGGGAGTATGGCAATATACTAGGCTTTGAGCGATAGTCAAATTGAGGCTCGCCGCTAGATGAGGGCTTTGAAACTCCATTCTCTTTGCCGAAAGGAAAAGATGAATAGCCTTCCATTTGAGAAGAGTTTAAGTACTGCAAAACTCACACAAATAACAGGGAATATCTCCGAAATAGTTCACTCCACAAAAAATGCATTTGGATATAACTTGTGTTTTAACGATATCTACATTTTTGTTTTGTGGCCCCTACATCATCATCATTATCATCATTCTCATCATCAAGCTGAGCTAATAGGGCGTTCTTCAACAATCGTGTTAATTAAAGTAAATATTTTTAGAAATGCTTTTATTACATATTTCTTTGTAGGTTCAATGATGAGGGTATGGGGTAGGCTAAAGGCATAGTCAAGTTTATTATGGGCGTGCCGCTGTGTGATGCCTTTGACATTTCAGTCTATTTGCAAGACCAGGTGAAAAAAAGTGAACGACCTCTTGTTTCACAACAAAATATTTGAAAATTCAAACCAATAACAATGAATATCTTGGAAATGGTTGACTCTACGAAAAAGTGTTGTGGACATAAATTTTGGCTGTGTGATTTTAATTTTTTGTGCAGTGCTAGTATTTGGTCTATCTCTTATGGATTACCACTTGTGCAGATATATGTGCATTTAATATGTCATAAAAATATTGTGACAAAATTACAAAATCAGTCCGGATATTTTGCCATCATTATCTTCTAAAATTTGTAACAATTACAAAGTTTACTTCTGGACGTTAACACTCTTTCGGGCTACGCAACGGACAATTTCTACTCCTAAATCAGCAAAATCTGACTCACTCTGCTCTCACTGGACCCTTATATACTGAGATGACATCACACGACCTTTCTCGAGTTACACGCACCGGAAATGATGCAGTTAGATGTCTCACGAACTTGATCGAAACCCCTTTTGTCTCTGCTGCTTCGATTGTTGACCTCTCACGTACACACAGCAGTCGCGCGAGGCAGCTTGATCTTGAACATTTTGCGGCTCGCCGGCACGGCAGTCCGTGTGAAGTAGCTTCACCCCGTTGTGCACTGAGCCCGACATCACAATATCTTAAAATCAAAATAGTTAACAGCTATTTTTGTGAAAATCAAAATTTTTTAAGAATGTACTATGTAAAGGAATTCTATGTTTTCTAAAATAGTATGTCATTATTGGTGTGTTTTCTTTCTTGGCCATGCAAAGAGAATGGAACTTTAAAGCCATCAGTTACCGACCGGCTTTGAATTATTATATACAGGGTGTTTAAGAACAAAGTAAGAGAGTGAGTCTTCATTTACGGACCCTCTTTTTTTAACTACTATGACCCCATTCTATTTTGGGTCAGAAAGATTGCTTGGTTTCGTTCAGAGACCTCTTTGTTAGACTTGAAGTTCTTTTACGTATCTTAAATCTACGTAACCCAGGTTACTGGAGCGTATGTCTTCGGGGAGAGGGTCGCGGGTTCGAGCATCGGTGTTCGTAACGTATAAATGTGCGAAAAACAGAAAAGCACGATAAAATCAAACGGGGAAGCAAGGGAAAAAGAGGAAAATAGTAGGAAAAAAGCAAGCTGGGATTGAACTTCCTATAGAAAAAGCCGGGTTTGAACCCGCGAAGTCAGGAACTAGAGACTCAGTAACTAATTCGTGGAATAGCTTGAGCGACCTTAATGTTTTCATTTTTTACCACACATATATTAGTGCAAGGTGGTGAGCGGACTGCGCTCAGGGAGCACCAGCCCTGAGTTAGCATGTTAGCCCTTGACCACGGAGCACGACATTATTTATCGATTGAAAACTAGGGAGAGATTGTGACAGATGGGATGTGGAGACTTTAACAGCACCTCAGGATGGCGGTCAATGGAGAGGAGATGGCGATGACCTGTAGAAAGGCAACAAAAGAGGGAGAAAGGGTCACATAGGTGACAATTTGTGTACAGAACCAAAGAATTGATATTGCCCAAGGGTGTGAGGTACAGGAAACACAAACACAATTCACTGGGAGGAGAAACGCAGCTTGCAAATAACAAGTTCATTGACTTTGCAAATACTGCATAAGACTTCACAAAGATATTGTTAAAGGCGAGTGAAAGTGTAAATAACGCTAGTTTTAGGATTTATTTACCGATGGGCAGGAAATATCTGGGGGTTGTCATATATCATTAAGGACAGTGTGAAGTCAACTTTCGAAATCTTAATATTAGCTCAAATGGGCCACATGTAGCAAAAATTATTTAAGCTTGTGTTTTGCATAAAAATAATCTGTGTTGTGCCCACATGACTTTCTCTACTCTTTTTTTCCCCTGTATATGCAAGGAGAATATGGGGATATTTTATCCTTTTTAGAAAAATTTAGCACAGTTTGTATATTAAATTTATTTTGCGGGACCAAATTTATTCCATAATCTTCAAAAATTTTTGTAAATTTTTAATGGTACACGGATGGTAAGTAAACTTTCTAAAAATACAATTATCTTTTACTTTACATTTTTTTAAGGGTAAAAACCTCTTCAACAGCCTTTTGATACTTAAATTTTTCTCTTTTTATGTATAAAATCTGTATTAAAACCATTAATTACTGCAGTGTTAATAATGTGTTTATTTAATGGCTTGGGGGAAAATATTTATTTTAAAAAACAGGAACCGTATTGTGAATTATGAAATGCCTCCAATAGATTGTATATTGTTATAGGTTTTTGTTTTCACAAATTGGTGATTAAAATGAGCATCAGTAGCTATGATAACTTGTTTGTATAGCTTTGAAAATGAGTTGGGGTCAACTTGAAACGTGTTAGCTGCAAAAGATCTTGCAATATTACTACGATAAGTGGAGCGTTTAGTTTCTAATTTGTTCTTACTTTAGATTCTTGTCACCTCACTGTTACTAACTTCATTATTTTCGTTATTCAAAAGATATATATATATATATATATATATATATATATATTTCATTTTTCATAAACGTATGTTAAACAAATGGCATTTTAATCAAAATGGTTAGAGGCACTTTTGAGAAACGCAAAATTTTCTATGTAAAGGGTAGTTTAGGGTGGAAATAAATAAAACAATTTTGTTGTTTAACGACGCTGTCAATTGCCAGGATCACATCAGCGTGCCCCGTGTGCCGGAATTTCGTCCCGTAGGAGTTCCTTTACTTTTCCCTTACCTGATTACCCTCCCCTTATGTAGGACTTACACCCCCTAGGATTTACAAGCCAGTGTCTAGGGTCAGATGCCTGTCGGGGAGCAGAGGAACCTATGGACCGGACAGAGTGAAGACCTGGAAGCGGGTGGTCAGTCAAGCACCAGGTATGGCAGTGAGGAAGAGGATGATATGAAATACAGGCGAAATCGATGATTGGAAAGTGTTGATGAAGTAGTAAATCTACTAACATAGAGATGTCGTTTTTAAGAACACTTAAAAACCATGACCGGGGCTGGATTTGAACCCGCGACCTTGGGATCAGTAAGCACCCAGACCGACAGTTTAGAAAGGAATTTTCTTCAGAATCGTCATGAGGCATAAGGCAGCATAGGTAGACTTCGCTAATAATTAATTATTCAGTAATAAACAAATAAAGTAAATAGGTATGCAAAAGATTTATAACAAATAGCAATATAATGGCAATAATAAAAAAGGCAAAGAAACGCAGATTTGAACTCTTCCAAGTTGGTGGTTAATCTCATCGGATGACAACCTACAATTTCTGTGCTGTCAAGAGGATTGAAATCTGAAATGGTCGTTTATTTATTATTCAGTTCCTGATGGAGGCAATGGAGTTTCATAGTCCGGAAGTTTGACATTTATAAATTTTTTGCGGCTGATCACCCGTGAAGTCATAATCAATGCTGCAGAGTGGAATATTTCGGGATGATAAGCTCTGGTCTGCTGGCATTTTGATGAAAACCAACTCAAGAACAAAGGCACGGCCTTCCTGCCCTGTTTAAAAACATGTCACGGACAGCTTTGAACGTTTACTTAAAGAACCTGTGACTGAATTTTGAATCTTCAATATTTTTAGTGATAGAAATCAATACTTCGCACACTTAAGGGTGTTTATGTTATAGTTATACACTACCACGCAAAGTTCCAGCACAGTGTTTTATAGGTTTGAGAGAATTTTAAATTAGTGAAAATATATTTCTTAACTCATCTTGTGCATTTCACTTTTTGAAGCTAAAAAATTTTCAGATTTTGAAACCAGAGACTGAAGTATAAGACAGATAAATGGAGTACAGGATGGAAAAATTCTAGGAACATAGCACAAGATTTAATGCGCGTAGAGTAGATAGTGTATTTAAAAATGTAAAGTCGAGAAAAACCAATTTTTCCAGACATACATCAGATTACTGTTTGTCAAACCTTCTCTCTTTTGTCTACTAATCTCTCTCTCAAATTCATAGTTTAATAACCTCTTTTCGCTGAATTTGGTTGTTTTTGAGCCATTTTTGGTCAATATTTTGTTGAAATACTTCCGAAATTTTAAGTAGAAAAAGGGGGTGTGAATGTAGCGCATATGGCTGTTAGTACTTTTTTTGGCTATCCATTTAAAGCAGAGCGTTGTGAGTTTAATCCCAACGATTGCAATAAAATGTGGCTGTACTAAAGGATGGGGAGGATCCACGTAAAATAACCAGTGACGTGGTACGCGTGAGTGATGAGGGGGTTACATTAGACTACAATTGCAAGAAATGTTGATTTTTGTAAAAGACGAAAAGAAACTACAGTGACACTGAAATAAATTGATAAATTTCTCATATAAATAGCTACCAATACCTTTATGTTATTTTTAAATGCCAATATAATGTGAAAATAACAAAAACCTGTTACGGTATTCTAAAACTTTAACTATACATATTTGTTGCCAAATGGCAACACTATGCATTAGATAGTTAAGTCAACGAACCTTATTTCTAAAATTAAGGCAGTGATATAGAGATAGAAATTAAAGACTTATAGGACATATGGACAGATAGGCCAACAAATTTCCAACAAGCTCAATTCAAAGCGTTTGGGGTGTGAATAAGTTTCAGGTCACCCTATAGGTTTTATCCGTTGGACAAGAATGGTGTTCCTGTGAGTTACGAGACTCAGGTGGAGCTGGGATGACCACCAGAGGCACGTGAGGTCCCAGGAGGAAGTGGACAGTAATAGAAAAGCCAGGAAAACATCTCCCGCAAGACACTGCTGCGTATGGCGTAATGCCTACAGATAAGAAGGCTGTGTTTACCCTGCAGAGGTAGGGTTGGAAAACTGTTCTCGAGTGGGACATATCGCTACCCCCTGGAAACATTGCATGACATCCTTGTGTCTCACAAGATCCAAATTAAGTACAAGCAGGAGGGGCGACGAAAACCAGGGCTCAAAAGAAGAAGAAGAAGAAAAAAAAAAACTATAAGACTTTGTACTATCATTTTTCTACAAAATATTCTTGCAAAATTGTATTCCTCTACATTTCGCGACAAATATTTAGCGAAATGGTTTTATTAAATGTGGCATATTTTCTGAATCTGAAAACCTGACACTTCTCCACTCAACTGTTTTTTTTTAACTATTGTTAATCTTAGCCCTTTAACTTAATTCAATAAGAAAATATAAACGCTTAGTTATCGATTTATTATTAATAAACAAACTATAATTATCAGAGTAGTAGACGTGTTTTGTATATTGTAATAACAAAGGCAATGTTATTACAATATACAAAATAATATTATGTGCACCATACTGTTACTATAAATATAAAAACCAACACACTTATCATATTATGCCTTAACTCAAAACTGTTTGTTATTGGAAATATTTTTCTGAAGAATTAATTGTCTTCAGAAGTTTTCCATCTTTCTTCAAGTAATTGAAAAACTCAGGGCAACCCTGTATGAAATTTATTTTGGTAAGCAACAATGCTTTCAGCGTTTCAACTCCGTTTTCTCTGATGTCCATATTTTTTCTCTATAAATTGCAAGTCTTGTGCCGTAGGTTAAGATACTTTCCTTGCAATCCAGCAGTGAGCATACACTTTCATTTTGGTATCTTGAATCTTTCACTAAAGTGCTGAAACAATCTACATCGCACTCCGACTGTCACTTGGAGAATGGAATCGAATTGTCGAAGTAAAGCGAGGGAAACAAAACAATGCCGGAGTGTGGCCGTTAGATCATTCGACTTTCGTAACAAATTTTCTCTATTGATATAAAAACCTTCATTCTTAGTAATCATGGAGGTAAGGATTACGTAGCATAACATGAGAATAAAAAAAGAAATGGTATTTTCTAACAAAACGGGACAAAGAGGTCTTCTGATAAAATCTATCGGAGCACTGTGACCACAGGTTGAAAAACGGCACTGTCCCGTTCAAAACAGAACGTCTGGTCACTTTATTTTGTTACAATTTCGTTGTAGGCTGGTACAATAAGCATAAGCAATAGTCAAATATTTTAAAAGCAGATCGCTATGCGATGGGTTTGAAATTATGCTCTTTTTGCACAACTACGACAAAAACAACAGTGACTTAGTTGAAAAAAGTAGGTGTAAAGTATTTGGCCATTCAAATGAATTATAAAAATATCTTGAAAATTAGACAAACATTTATTTGAGATAAACTGTGTATATTACGAGATGAATATTTCTATATGGTATACTTTGTCTATCTCTTATGGTTCACAAATTATATAAAATCTGGGCTTTACAGGCTACTGGCAGAAAATACAAGATGTATAATAAGATTTGCCATGTAAGGCAGTTTGAAAGTATTTACAACAAGGAAGACTGCATGTACTGGAAAGGGCTCTTGCGCCGCGATTGATTTCAAGTCGATAATCTCATTTTTGAAACTTCTTTGAAGTAAGAGAACGCTTTCTTTTGTTTCCTGCTCTGTTACTGGTGTTTAAGACGGTCACAACGAGGTGACAATTGTCACAGTTACCCTCTTACCATGACAATTTGTTCTACCTTGAGCATACAATGGCCACTTTGTCTCTGTGATGATATGAAAGGTAAACCAGCTCTCAAATAAAAATAAATGTGAGGTATTGTGTGCAAAGCAATGTCAAACTGTCAGCCGTGGAAGTTACAATGAAGTATTATCTTAAGGAAATCAGTGACAGCTTAGGACGACTTTTGTCCTTTGTTCTTTTCCAGTTTCCATCCTTTCTTTGTATGTTGTCTAGAAGAGACATGTTAAATTCGGTGAAGAGATTCAATTTTCTAGAACCTCTTAAATATAAGAAACGTCATTATCAAACAGTATATGAATCTCACTTTCAGTTTGGGCAACTTTGGAAAAACTGTTGATCAGGCACAATGAATTTATTTTCGAATTAGTTTAACAGCTTTATTTGTTGAACTTTCTAAATTACGAACCTATGGCTCTCAATAACACACTTTTCTTGGTCTCTTAAAGGTATCATCAACCCCCTTCCCTTTGACTGCGTTGGTGATGTCCGTTGAAGACGCCTTCTTTGTCGTCGACTTGTCATACGCATTGTTGTATTTGTATTTAGTATGATTTACGCTTGAACTTAATGCACACATTGTCTAACAACAAAATGTTGAAAGCTATTTCTTCAAAATGTTTATCTCGGTTAATATGAAGCAGGTATAAGAATTGCAAGATAGTTTTTCAGAAGAATGGACAGAGAAGGTTGTAGGAATGTAACGACTGACTTTATATCAAACTCTCCAGGAGATAAGGGCTCTTCCTTGTATGCCTGTCTCTTTTCTGGTTCCATCTGACATGGTTGGTTTTAGAAATTGCCAAGGAGTCTTTTCTATTTCAGTTTAAAGTCAATTTTCTTCACTTGTGTTTGAGACGTCTGAGAATACATTGAACTTGGAACGTACCATATTTTTGGCCACCCACATTCTTTGAGCAAACTCTATCGCAGACTCTTTATTTTCTCAAAAGCTACTAGTTAATATAATATAGATGACACGTGTAACGTTGTTATCAGAACATCTTGTTGGTACAGTCCAAATGTGATAACAGGGCCCGCTGCATCACAAACGACATTAGTGCAGATGCATCAAGCAATTGGTCATATCTCGTTACACAGCACATGTCTGTATGGACTAATATCCAATTCTAGGGGCAGTGGAACTTAAGTTTCTGTGTCAGGGCAGATATGCACAACAATTCCCCCTCTCCCTTCCATCTTTATCTTTCTCCCGCTCCATTTGACATGATTCATGATCGGTTACGACGTTACCTGGCTTTGGCAAATCCACTATCAAGGTGTACCACAAATTGAACCCCCCCCCCCCCCCCCCCGATGACAGACTACACTGTGTTCTTGTCATAAAGGTCATCCGCATCATGATTCCCTTCTTAAGGACAAGCTACTGTCTTTGAAATCAGCACACAAATATGAAATCAACTATTATGTTATTGGGATAGTTTGACTGGAAGATTGGTAGGAGGCGTCGTTTCATAAACGTGTGCTCAGTTAAACCACAGTGCAATGAAGTTGGTATGTTGAGAAAAGAATACGATCGCTAATCTTCTTCTTATACACAATTAAATACTCTTGGTACATAGCTTAGAAAAATTTAAAATATTCAGAAATAATGGCCATTCAGAATGATAATTAAGGGTGCGTTAAATTAAGATGATGGGAAACCATTCACAAAGAAAAATAGTAGTGAAAAGTTCTATCGTTCATCTTTTTTACACAACTAAAAGTCTTTTGTAATTAAAATATAATGTTGGCAATGCTGTTTCTGTAACCTAATGTTGTAGTAGAATCCGGATAATGTGGGTTATATGTGTAATAAATAAAACAAAATCTTTAAATCTTCAAACTTTGTAAAAAGTAATTGACTAACCATGATCTGTAAGCTACTTATCAGATCTCGGCCCTGCGAGCCTCGTTTTTCTACAATGCGTTCTCGACCTCATAAGTACCACAATTCTTAGTACGCAGTATACTATTTTCTATTTACTTCAGATCAATAATGCCCGAAATAGAACTTATTCTGGTAGGTTACCTACGGAAGGAGATTTGGCAACAGGAAGTTTTATCAATACTCATGTATGCTTGTAGGACCGTATGTTTACTTGATGTACGGATTAATTCCATTACATGGTCCTAGCTCCTCTGTTTACAATTGGTTTTCAAAAATGTATTGTTACATTAATAACAATCCAACATTAAAATATGTAGTGGTTTTACGACTTATACGTTCTCACTGATTCCTATATCGGTTGCAAATTTGAGGTTATGAGGTTAGGACTGTCCGTTTCGTAAGTCTGAACCTGTTTAAAAAGGCATGATCATTCTACATCTGAAAGTGATAGGTGTATTTAAGAAAGTTTTGGGTACTGAGGTGTTTTTGGGTACTAATCATAATAGCAATTCCTCACATACGTCCTCGGTATCCACATGCATAGCTGGGGCCACCATATTACACAGTGCTAAACTGTTATTAAACGGTAGGTGAGTTCCAGCAAAATTAAAGTTAGGTTAGGTACTCTGAAGATTAACGTTTATAAAACGAAAGAGAACCATAATCAATAGTTTCAACTTAACTGAGAGATTAAACCTCCTTCATAATACCGGCCATTAATGATTTATCACGATATTTTTAATTTGTCTTAACTATAATACTCGTTGTTTTGTTGTTCCATTATTGTTCTTGTAAAAGACATTTTGGTACTGCAATATCGTGGCCGCAAAAACATGTTGTCGGATCGTTCTGCATAACTTAATTGATTTCTAATGCAGTTTAAACGTGATAGCTTTTCAGTACTGCACCAGATGGCAGTGTTAAAAATTATGAAACTTGTGTGCTTTCTCTATACTACTTGGCCATACTTAACCATTTTATTTCACTAGACACAAACAAGAAAATTTCCTATTGACCTAATTCAGTAATGGTGTCTAATTGTCTATTACGTATCAGAACCAGCATCGACCTACCAATCAAATTTTACTATAATTAATTTTGCAATTGTGTTTCGTGTATTTTCTAATAAATATATGTTGTTAGTGTGTAAATATGACTTCTAATTATTTATCCTTAAAAGTAATCCCCTTCTAGTATACCCTGTAAAATAGCATACGAATGTTGTAATTTGGCAAGAATTTTCGAGAAAAAAGGATTAAATTAAGGACAAATACGACCATGTGCTTTCAAACTCTGCCACCGGATGTCATGGCAGCATAATCAACATTATGTAGAGCTTACCGTCTTCGCCACCTTTGGGCTTTTGTGGCACTCGATGGATGGCCTTCTGTTTTCCTCCTTTTTTTTTCCCGAATGAAACGTTGCCAAGTGCATATCATTTGAATGAAGCTTCTATTTTATGATGTGAATATAAACAAACATTGATAAAGGAGATCATTATAATCTGAAAACTGAACTGAAGCCAGAAAATTCTTTCTAAAACGTACTAAATATATATTACATAGTAATTATTATTTATTTATGCCAACAAATGTGAGACTGCCTTTGTGGTTTACCAGGAGAAATACGAACTGGCTTGAGAATTTAATGCCATTCTGGCAGTTTGTCACAATAGCTCAGTGGTTAGAGCGTCCGCCCGGCAAGCGGAAGGTCTGTGGTTCAAATCCCAGTTGTGGCATTGAATTTTTAAGTTTCAGTTCTACCTCTTATATATTACATAATTTACATTTTTAGACATGCTTCTTGTTACGGGAATGTAAATTAATACTCAGAAAGAAGACTATTCTTAATTAACTGTTCTTTCACAAGTCGTGTGTATGCTTAAGTTGCAGAAATTTAATAAATTGAGTAATAAAATTCAGTGACGTAGCCAAGCTTTGAACCATGGATCCCCACTCTACAGTCGATCCAAGGATTTTCTTAGAATATGCTGAACTTAAATTGGTATTTAACTAACTTTTCATTCCTGACTTACGCTCTTCACAAACAGCCTGATACATACACAAACATATATACACACACAGGGGCCTTTTTGCTAGAAAGGCTTTCTTTTTTTTTTTTTTTTTTTTTTTTTTTTTTTTTTTTTTATTTATTTATTATTCAGTCCCAAAACATGCATTTGAGATTTCTGTTGAAATCATATATAGAATTATTGGGTGGACTGCAATACTTCCTCTCCTTCTCTAAGCATAGGTTTGTACGATTTTGTTTAGTTATAAAGTTTTGGTAGGGTGAATATTTAAGAGGTTGTAACTACTTCTTACTGTATACTATGCGAAAAGCTTATACCAGAACAAACTGTCCAACTCCAATCCCATTGCAAGCACAAGGATCACACACAACTAGGTATGCCTTGAATTGTAACTTAGTTTTATGTTTAGTAATACCCAAGCAGTTTTTCTACCGGATTTTAAACATTACATAAAATATCATTTAGTCAGAGAAGAGAAGGAGGGGTGAGTGCGATGGAGGGGAAGAACACGAGAAAGCATAGATAAAAGAAAAAAGGGGGAGAAAGAGGAGGGGATATGAGGGGAAAACAGGGAGAGGGAGAAACACTGAGGATTAGGAAAAGTGGGAAAGGAAGAAATGAAGGAAAAAGTGAAAAGTAGGAGAGAGACAAGAGTGGGAGGGAGAAGAATTGGAATATTTAACGGAATAACGAAAGATTCCCCTAGTATGGGAGTTATTCTCATGAAATAGCAGATTATTATTATTATTATTATTATTATTATTATTATTATTATTATTATTATTATTATTATTATTATTATTATTATTATTATTATTATTATTATTATTATTATTATTATTATTATTATTATTATTATTATTATTATTATTATTATTATTATTATTATTATTATTACTATTATTATTATTATTATTATTATTACTACTACTACTACTACTAGTACTATTATTATACAGTGATCCACTTTTTAAAAATTCGACTATCCTTTCTTTCTCCCGTTTATCCGTAATGAAATGTGCAGAGAAAGCATTTTCGCAGTTGTTCATCTAGATTAACAGAAGTGGATAAAATGAATATCTCGCAAAAATGTAAATATGTTTAGCTGAATTTTAAAAACCTTTTATAAGTATAAAAGTTAGAATTATATTCCTAGAAATATTAATTTTTAATTACTAATAAAAGAAGTAATAAATCCTTATATAGAAATTGCTTTAAGAAAAAGGATTAAACCTATTGATGATGGATAATGAGGTAAAGTAATGATATACTACAGCAGGCACAAAATTTTATGGCGGGTGGCAGGAGGAGCTGGTCAGCACAATATTCAATACAAGGCTTGTCACGCCTTGAGGATTTAATGCCAAAACGCCCTGTATGATATAAATATAATTTGCGCTAACAATATTTATTTGTGCAACAGCAAAGAGAATAGCAGTGATGAAATATCAGCGGACACTAAATGTTGTGTCCGCCATAATAATGTAAGTAAATATCTTCAATGAGCTTTCTATGCAGGACATTTACCCTAAAATTTATAATGTTTCAGGATTTTAACTTCGTGCTGATATTCATCAGGTAAGTAATTATCAGTCTTTCCTTTAACAGAAGGTTAGTTTGTATTACAGCTCACCCCGTTTATATTTTTGAAATAGAATACAAAGTATTACAATTTAAGGCTGAAATGATAGTGCTTATGAAATATTTATATGTATCTCTATATCTCTTGTATCTCGGAAATGACTTAACAAATGCGACAAAAATTTTTATCTAGTTAACGTTTTGTTAGCTGTCGACGGGTCCTTGAAAATCAGTTACCCACTCACTCACGCACTCACTCACTCGCTCACTCACTCACTCGCACACTCACTCACTCATTCAGGATTTTAACTTCGTACTAAGTTCTTAAGCTAAGTAATTATAAACATGTCCATTAATAGAACATAAAAATTGAAACACTGGCGTAAATAATCCTTCATTAAAGTGACAGTTGAAGGTCTTTATGTGGCAGAAATTGCTTGATTTCCTGCTTCTTCCAGAACTGTGCAGTGATGTTTTATATGTAGCATGGCACATCCCTCTTCCCAAATCCTCTCCTCCACTACCCACAATGCCTCACGGCATAAATACTTCCGTCACATCTCCATTGTTGCTGTCTCTCTTGTTTAAAAAATGTCATTTTTACTTTTGATTCCTTTCCTACCTTCTCTTTCTCTCCCTGTTTATTCGACTCCATTTTCTTCGTCTTTTATTTTGTGTGTTGGTCTCCCCCACCCCTTCCTCTTTTCGTCATCTTTTGTTTTACGGAGTACAATGAGTCAGCTGCAGAGTTTTAATTTGCATGTTGAAAACGTAGGAACCTCCCCTCCTCCTTTCGACCCATTTCCCAATTCAAGCCTCTTCTCGATTCCCTCCCCCTTTTCACTACTTACGCGCCCCGAGAGAATGGCTTGAATGTACACATACTCGCTCGTACAAGATGATCAGTGATGCTCTTTTCTATAGAGAAAAAAACGCTGCGTTGGCCATGTTCAGCTTTCTTTGTTTACCTGTTGATGCTTAGAGAGTTCACGATCTGCATGGCAAATATATTCGCTTCACGGTCTTCCTCCTCATTTTACTGCCTTTATGGAAACATTTACTAAATCCTGGTGTTAACGATATACATTTCCTAGTTTCTCTACAAGATTTTCATCAAAATCCACCGGCTTATGCTGCTTAGATAATAAAACAACTGAATACTTCATCTATATAAATGAATGATTCTTTGTTAGTCCCGTATAGGTTCCTATATCATTCATCCGACTGATAATTTGTGCACATTCCCACAAAGGTTTCTTAGTTGTTCAAACCTTTTATACAAGATAAACATTTGCAGAAATTATCTTATTGTTTATCTTCTTATAGGTATAAGGAGCATATGGAAATGCAGTAGGCTTTGAGCGATAGTCAAATCTTTTAAAGCTTCCAAATTGCGTTCTCTCTACAGGTTAACATATAAAAAAAGCAATAACAAGGAATATCTCCGAAATGGTTCACTCTACAAAAAATTATTAGGACACAAATTGTGTGTTTTAGCGAGATCTACATTTTTGTATAGTAAGATTTGGTCTATCTCTTACGGTTTACGTGTTATTCAAAAGTTCTCCAGAGTAAGCAGGACTACATACGTTACAGCCAGAAAATTTAAGATGTACATTTCATTTGTCATAAAAATATCTTAAACATATGGCATTTTAATCAAAATTCTTAGAGCCCTTTTCAAGAAAATGAAAATTTTCGAAAAAATTTCCATGTAAAGGGTAGTTTAGGGTGGGGCTATTTTCTTTAAAATCTTGGTTTCGCATCCTTGAAACACATTAAACTTAAATACCAACTTTGGCTTTTAACCGACTTTTCATTTTTGAGTTATACTGTCCACTGACACATAGACACACACACACGGTTCTTTTTCTAAAAAAATTTTTGTTTTAAATTCGGGGACGTCAAAACAATATATTTCCAATGAAATCTCGACATCGAATTTTTGGGTGGAATACAATACTTCCTCTATTTTACGTAGTAGAGAAAGTAAAAGTAGATGTTGGTACGTATGAAGTTGATAATGCAAATTCTAGCTTTCCTTTTACCTAACACATTTACATGTCCTTCTCTACTCGCTCTTCACCATACAATTCATACAATTTTCTATGTGATTGAAATTAAAAATTGCGCTGCATTACATTAACGTGGTTTTTCTACTCACTCTTCTACAAAACATGCATACAATTTTTATACCATTGAAATAGAAATACAACCTGTGATGTTGGTGGTGCTTTTGCATAGTGTCTTCCCAATGTTTTAATTTGTTTATTTTTATTCTTTATAGTGTATCCTTAGAGTTTTAGTTAACTCTTTGTTTAGGCGTATTAAATAATATTTTTAAAAAATCTCCAAAGAAACACTAGGCTATTGGGCAAGTGCAATTAGAGCCTAGAAGCTGTAAGGGTAAATGGTCAAACCAGGGCAAAGCTGGGTATTTCAGCTAGTAAACTGATATAAACGAACGCTACCCATGTGCATTTATGGTTGTGGAGTTTGTTTCTAAAATGTACCATATTCAACAGAACTAATTTTACATGAAATAAAATAAAAAATCTGATGTGCTACATTTACTCGAGTTTCTCTATCAATTCTTCAACAACGTTTGACCTAAAACACTTATTCTTATACCTACTTCACATTTCTCGAGATAAACATTTGTACAAATCTTTGTATTACGTATTTCCTTGTAGAAACAAATGAGAGTAAGCGAATACAATGGCTAATGCGATAGTCAACTCTTTTAAGAGCCGGTCACTATATCCCTTAAAATGGTGTAGCGATTTTGATTAAAATTACGTGTTAAAGATAGTTATATGATAAATAAAATGTAGTTATTGAATTTTTTGGGAATAGCCTTGAAGTGTTCTTTCAGAAGAAATTTTATGTAATCTTGTACCTATAACCCGTAAATGTTAAGGATGGGCAAAAAGTAGATTTGTTTGAAATATATAATTTAACTCAAATAACTCTTTTTTTTTTTTTGGAATCAGCCATTTCCGAGCTATTCGTTACTACTAGTTCCAATGTCTTAATGTTTTTGTTATTTTTAAATAATGTCGACTTTGTATGTGGAATTTTAAGATCAGTATCCCTTTGTATCCATAAAAATGTTTAATATTGCTATTCCTGCAAAGATTTATCTAGTTAAAATGACATAGACAAAATAAATGTCGTTTAGAGTACTCGTTATTAAAGCAGAGGTTTAGTAACGAGGAGTTCAAGTTGGAACACGACCGAAGTGAGTGTTCTAAGAGCGGCGAGCAATCCTAATTTTGTAACGTGTTTTCTACAATATTTTATTTGTTTTAAGAGTATTTTATATTTATTATATTTAATGGAATGTATTTATTGTGGAAAGGATATGTTTAGAGAAAGCGTAATATGGTCTTTGGAAAAAAGAAAGGCACGGTACTCAACATTACATTAATTGGATTAATTAAAAGTTTGTCTAGAATATTAACTGTGTAGTGTCTAAGTTATAATGTATTAAAATATCTTCTAAGTAAAGCATATTGGAAAATAGGTGTTTTGTAACTCTCAAGTGTAATGTTTGGTATTTTACGCTCAATAGACCTCGTTTTATCCATCTCTTCATAGCGATACTGCTATCCACCAATCAAAGGTGCACCCGTTCATAACGATACCGGCATTCACCAATCAAAAGATCTACAAGTAGCGATCAATACTTTACCGTCTGCGCACAGTCATGTAGGTACTGAAAGCGAAACTATCGATTCTCCTCCGCATAACAATTAGTTCGGGTTTAGAAAAACTAAAAATGTCGGACACGAGTAAAAGTGATATACAATTTTCGTCGTCAAAAATTTTCACAAAGGCATACGATGTCACGAATTGCCACAAAAATCGAGAAACTTCGCAGTTGAAGGCGCAACTAATACTCGTATGTACAATTGAATAACAAATACGTTATTAAATGTCGGACAACAGTGACAATAACACAGCGTAGAGTGTTAACGTTTTATAAATGTTTTAAACTTAGGCACACGGTGAGCATAAATAGTCCTTTGAAACGTGTGAATAATGGCAATTAAAATGCTCTTATGAATACAATGGAATTCGCATCTTAATTAGTGCCATTATGGTCCTTCGCATAATAATTACTTCTATCAGTTAATTTTATAATGAGTCGAGCAACACTTATATGCCTTAATTTGATATAGCAGCTGCGTTACATTTAGGATAGAAAGATTTTCGATGACCTTATTCCAGTGACATTTTTTTCTCCATTCTCACTCACGAAAACCTCAGTTCCTTTCCCATTTTCTTCGTTTCGCGCCTCCAATTTTTGCCTCATTTAGTTGAAGTGCTGCACAAATTAGCCTGCAGATGGCATGTCGAGAAAGAAACAATGGCAGACAGAGTACATGACGTTATACTACATAACTATATTTCATGTCCAATGAAGAGCGCTTAAGAAAAAGCTGGAGGGGAAGAGAAAGAGAGACAGATATAGAGGACAGAGAAGAAATAAAAAACACAAAAGAGTGGGGTAGAAATGATTTTTGCAGGATAGTGATCTGTATTCATGCAGAAACAAAACAACAATGCCACATAACAATGCCTGTCGACAATGCACGTCCGAGTTGTACCATCCTCATCTTCTGGAACGAGCAAGTGAGATTCAAATTGCAGTTTCCAGCCTCGATTCAATTCCTTAATCGCCTCAAGCCTTACTCATTGCATTGCTATTGAATTTCTTCATAACAATATTACCACTTAACTTCGCTAATTGTATTTTTACACTGAAATAATTGCCCATTAGTCAAAACTCTCATATATTTTAAGGCAAAAGAAGTTCACGACCAATTTACAAAAGCATGAATGGAATTCTACATGAGGGGAAAAATACCAACCAGGAGTATTTTAAACGTTCTGTGCCTGGCCAAGAAAACATACATTTAAGGAGACAAGGTAATTTGAACACTCAGTGAGTTGAATTAAGTTAAATTACCACTGCTCTTAAACTTCTCAGTGTTTTCTCTTTCTGAAATTTCTATGAATTATTCTATAAATCGTTAAAGTTATTTTAAGTGATAATTTGCATTGGCAGCTTATGTAGTTGAGTCTATAAACATTATTTTATCCAGCAGAAAATTAAAATTTGCTCCTAAAACATGTACCTTTTTCTCAGAAAGTATGAGAACTTTCTGAACCACAATAATAATTTTATAATAAATATTAGTGATATTAAGAAAGCAACAACATTGCAAATTATCCACATTTTTACTTTTTTGACCTTGAAATTTTATTTTTAATTTCAGTAAAATGATATATGCAGCTGATTAGAATAACAAGCATGCTAAAGTGTGATTATGTATTGCAAATAGCTTCAGAGAAAAACGTACATGAATTCATATATGCAGAGTAAATTTTATTATTTTTCTGCTAGATGAAGTAATTTTTATGGGCTCAACCACATAAGGTATCAATACAAATCACCGATTAAAATAATTGTCTTCTTCTTTACCTGATTATTCTCCCCTTATGTAGGAGCTACACCCATTAAGAATTTTAAGCAAGTGCCTAAGGTACCATGAATATAGCGAATATGGAAGTATTTTACGTATTGTTTCATTTTTGGAGGTGAAGACCGTACAATTTTACAATCCTAAACGGCGGTGAATACACACTATAGTGACTTCTTTCCAAGTGTGGTCGTTTAATCTGAATAACACCCTTCCATTGGACCAGCAGTGATTATGGTTGGAGGTTGTCTGTGCTTTCTTGGTGCACCTTTACCTGTCAGCCACTTTTGGGTCTGCTCCTTCGTCTCTGGCATGCAGTAACGAATTCATATTCCATTAACTGTTATGAAGCGTCGGAGAACCTTATTCTATAGGTAATTGCGTTAAACAATGAAGACGCTTTAATTCTGTTAGGGCTTAAGAATGAATAACTGCCACAACTACCTTCACATACACCCCTTAAGTATCTTTGGGTATTACTAGACACCAGCTTAACATGGAATGACCGCATTGTATGGCTTGCTAATTCAAGTACGAAGTTATATTCTCTAATAAACAGAAGCTCTAAAATTGGTTATGACTGTTCCGTACTTCTATATAAATATCTGGTTCAACCTCTCCTCACATACGCATCTCCTATTTGGGGCTCAGCTATTAAAACACATATTCACAAACTTCAAGTTATCCAAAATAAATTTCTTCGAGTAGCAACAAATTCTCCTTGGCTCCTACGAAACAATAGGGTTTGAAATCCTGCCCATTAAAGACTACATCAGATCTATTTCAAAATCGTTATATTCCAAATTACCTAATGTTCAAGGAGCTTTACAAGACAAGGAAGTCACAAAAGGTCAGGACTAAAGAGAAAATTACCTCAAGAAATTCTGTTATCAGAACTGAAAGTGTCGAAGAGTAATACTCGCTAAATAAAAATTGTACATGGTAATTATAATTTATATTTATAATTCCTAGGGAATTTTATGGTGTACCCATGGTAGCTTAGATGTTAGAGCAGCCGCTCTATAAGCGGAAGATCCGTGGTTCAAATCCCGGCTATGGCATTGAATTTTTCAGTCCTGATTCCACCTCTTAAACATTGCCCACACAGGGCTTGTGTGTTTAAAAACACCAGCAGTAAGTGGTGGCATAAATAAATAATAATTACCATCTAAAGGTTACTTAAACGCAGGACATGAAGTACAATTGTAAGTCGCCCTTGGGGTATTTATCTCTGATGTGAGATTTCCTTGTGGTCTACCGGGAAAGTACGAATCGGTTGGGGAATTTAATGTCATATTGGCAAGTCGGCCATGGTAGCTTAGTGGTTAGAACAGCCGATCGATAAGCGGAAGATCTGTGGTTCAAATTCCAGCTATGGCATTGAATTTTTCAGTCCTGATTTCGCCTCTTAAAATGTTAGCTTTTCATACTTAAACACTGTTATTAGTTAATAGTATTCTATAACAGTTGTTGCTAATTCTTATATTGCAAAAATCTTATGTGTTGCACTCACATGACTTTCTCTACTCTTGTACTAACCACTCTTACAAACTCTTATTCCTATATTTTCTTCTTGTTAGTTGAGATAAACATTTGCAGAAATTATCTTATTGCTTATTTCCTTGTAGGTGCAAGGGGAATATTGGAATACAATAGGGTTTGTGCGATAGTCAAATCTTGTAAAGCTTTGAGATTCCGTTCTCTTTGCACACTTAACATATAAAAAATAAACAACGATATTCCATTTCACGAAAGTTTTAAGTTTTCCGAAACTCACACACATAACAAAGAACACCTCCGAAATGGTTCACCCTACAAGAAAATTTATTGAGACATAAATTGTGTATTTTAGCAAGATCTACATTTTCTGTATAGTAAGATTTGGTCTATCTCTAACGGTTTACCAGTTATGCAAAACTCGTCCAGAGTAAATACGACTACAGGGGCTATAGCCAGAAAATTCAAGATATACATTTCATTTGTCATGAAAATATCTCAAATGTATGACATTTGAATCAAAATCGTTACAGCCATTTTCAAGAAAATCTAATTTTCGAAAAATTTTCGATGTAAAGGGTAGTTTAGGGTAGGGCTATTTTATTCAAAATCTTCGTGTCGTATCCTTGAAAGACATTAAATACCAACTTTGGTTTTTAACTGACTTTTCGCTTTTGAGTTATGCTGTCCACAGACTGACAGACACACAGACACACACAATGACCTTTTTCTAAAAATGTTTTTTTTTTTGGATTCTGGGGGTCTCAAAACATATATTTCTGGTAAAATCTCGACATCGAATTTTTGGGTGGAATACAATATCTACTTCCCCTACTTACCAGTAGAGAAAGCAAAAATGTATATTCATATTATTAATTCTGTATGTCATTTACTCTTTTTGAATTCATTTTAGCTCTGTATGCCCTTTAATTTATTTACTTCTTTTTCACACAATATTGTGTGTACATTCGTGGAGTCATAGACTCATTCAATGTTATTTATTGTAATATTTTTTATTATAAATGGTTTGCATAGCCGTTTAACTGGTCGATCAAAATAAATATTAAAAAAGTCCTATGTCGCCATTAAAAGTTGCGCCTGCCATTGTATGTATGAAGTATATTCCTGCCAGAATCATAATTAATTTTCTGTACCCTGTAAAGGAATTGATAAGAGTATACAGGTAGAAAGATTGGAGAAAGTCGTGTGACTGTTACACGTTAGATCTTCTCCTGTATTTCCAAGAAAACTAGACATACACGCACTGGAAGAACAAAGTAAACGAGGAAGTTGCGTTTTAGAAAAAGGAAACGAATAGGTTTTAAAAAGGAGAGGGAAATATATTTAAAACAAACAACGGGAGGAGAGAAGGAGAGAAAAAACAATAATGGAAGACTAAACCGGCGCCTCTAAGAACACCTGCTCGCACACTTGTTTCTCTTGGGGCCGGTGCTTTGGCTACGTACACGTCGTGTATTTTCGATTTATACGCTGATCCACTTAACTCCCGTGGTTCGCCAGCAAATCCCGCACCACCCCCTCTAGTAGACAATAATGGCGACCATATTTTTCTTTCCTCCACTAAGCCAATGGTATATACGCGGTTAACCATTATACAAAGTAGCTTGATACACTCGGTCTAGTGTTTATATATAATACCCCCCCCCCCCCCCCACCACCTCCCATCCCTGAGGCAGCCACTGAATGAAGCCTGGACCGACTGCGTAGTAATCTCTGCACAAAAATAAGCTCCACTCTTTCTTTGGATTTTATGCTTATTTTTCATGCACAATGAAAACGAGTTCATTTTTCTTGTGTGAAGGAAAGAACTCATTTTCATAATTTTGCAATCTTATTTTTACTGGAACTAAATTGAACCGATTTGCTTGCATTTATTCAGTTTTTGCAACTCTAGAAATAGATCTGGAGAGAGTTTATACACGCCTTCCATTTCAGAAAAGATGTTTCCTAATACTTCGGAAGCACTGCATTGATACGAGTGTCTATTTGAAATGATAATCGGATTCTGATGACTTTTTATTCCAGTCCGGTTACTTTTCTATTACATTATCTTCTAAAGTGCTATCACAAATACACAGTTTCCTTCTGGTCATTAATACTCTCTTTTGTGTCCAGATTTCACCAGAAATATATCTTTTGAGGTCCCCTGTTTTAGAAAAAGGGCCGCGTGTGTGTGTGTGTGTGTGTGTGTGCGCGCGCTAGAGAGAGAGAGAGAGAGAGAGAGAGAGAGAGAGAGAGAGACAGTGTGTGTCTGTGGACAGCATCACTCAAAACTTAAGTCGGTTGAAAACCAAAGTTGATATTTAACTTTAATATCATTTAAGGATGCAACACGAAGATTTTGAAAAAAATTCCTAAACTACTTTTACATGAATAATTTTTCAAAAGTTTTGATTTTCTCGAAAATGGGCTTAATGATTTTGATTAAAGTACTAAACTCTAAGAGATAAACTAAATCTTACTATACAAAAATGTAAATCTTGCTAAAACATAAAATTTATGTACAAATAAATTTTTTGTAGAGTGAACCATTTCGGAGGTATTCCTTGTTTTGGAAAACTTTCGTGAAATGTAAGATGATGATTAATCTTTTTATATCTTAGCCGTGCAAAGAGAACGGAATTTGAAAGCTTTAGAAGATTTGCCTATCACACAAAGCCTACTGTATTCTAACATTCCCCTTGCACCTACAAGGAAATAAGCAATAAGATAATTTGTATGAATGTTTATCTCAACTAACAAGAAGATATAGGAATAAGAGTTTGTAAGAATGTTTAGTACAACATTAGAGAAAGTCATGTGAGTGCAACACATCAGATTTTTGCAATATAGGAATTAGCAACAACTGTTACACAATACTATTAACTAATAACAGTGTTTATGAAAAGCTATAATTCCCTGTATTCCCTCGTACCTAGAAGAAAATAAGCAGTAACATAATTTCTGCAAACGGTTATCCCAATTAACACGAAGAAGACATAGGAATGAGATTTTGTAAGAATAGTTGGTACAAGAGTTGTGAAAGTCATGTGAGTGTAACACATAAGATTTTTATAAGGATATTCGAGTACCCTATAAATGTAATATATGTTTTTACAGCTAAAAACCAATTGTTTAATCTGTTTTAGAATATGTCGACCAAATTTGTTGCGAGTCGCTTCACATTTAAGTTTATTTCATTTATTTTCTCTGAGTGAAAATCTGACAAGATATAAACCACAACGCGATCTGAGGAACTGCCTTTCAATCACGCCGAACGTCTAGTGACAGTGGCGCAGCTATAGAGGTCGCGAAGACTTCTTGTGATTGGCGAACTTGGTCACGTCAGCGCTATCTCTCGGGAACCGTGTAAACCCCCATGTGCACGCCATCTAACGTGTGTAATTGAGGAAACATTGGGAGAACAGACGTAGCAAAACGAGATTCCGGTCATTCCCGTATCCGGAGCGCTATTTCTCTTTTCCCACTGTGGAAAAGATTTACGAACAAACAGGGAATCTAGGAGGAGCATCGGTAATAATGGATAAATGTTCATTTGTCACGTGACCAAAATGTTGTAGCACTTCTGTAGCAGCAATATATGTGAAACAAGCAACCACTGGGGCATTCTTTTTATTTCGCTTTTTGCTTCTGCACAGAAGGAACAATGTTATGATTGTCACATTCGCATGATCTTCCCTCTCCAATATCAATTATTATATTTTTTACCAATTACCTATTCAAATTCAGTAGACAGTAGAAGGCAGGTTCCGCACACCTCGCAGAACGCTCCCATCTTATCCCTTTCTCCCTGGAATTTGGCATGCCATAAACTGTGTGCAAGGTTCAGTGTGGAATCCCCTCCGCTTCTAATCCAATCAATGTCATAAATATATGGTTTTTAATTAAAATCCTCAGAGCCATTTTTGACGGGAAAAAATTGAAAAACCCATCGTTAAAGCATACTGAACTTCAGTACCAAGTTTGGTATTTGTGCAACTTTTGTTTTTTAAGTTTTGCTTTTTAAAATACATACATACACAATATCGGTTAAATCTAAATGGGATTTTTAGACAGGATGAGATAATTTATCTACTAAGCAGGTGGTAGAGGAGGTAAAAATGGTGTATATGTAGAAGACAGTAGTTTAGAATAACGATGCAAAGCGCAAGGTTAATAAAAATCTAAATTTACCTTATTTTTTGTTAAATTTCACAGGTACGTTCCGTACGTACACACGAAGCAATTATTTCTTTATTTTGTTTCACGCTGGTATGACCTTTGAAACCGGATTAGTCAATACTAGATGCAACGATTTTAATGCCAAATTACATAGTATTTTGTTGCTAACACGTTGGTAACACTGTGTGAAGTAACAATGCTTCACGCCACCTAATAATATTTTAAAGTCCCTTTGATTCAGTCCTTCGCCGTCGATAAAGCTACGAGGTTTGTTTTCCTGGGTATGCGTGGGTATTGGGTTGTATTTTGAGTTGACACCAATTCTGGTGATAACTTCTAAAGTTTCAAACTTTCCACTATTTCCACTGAGTCCTTACCGACCAATGTACGTCTATTATAAAATAATTCCAACCACACAAAACTGTGTCCACAATTCCACATCTAAAATATACTTTACTATGATAATTTTGAGTCCATTGGTTTCCAGCTAATTAGACACTTAAAAAAATTAAGTCTGCTTACTTCGACAGACAAGCGAAGAGCGACCATTCGCTCTAATTGGTGCTACAAAAACCGCTTAAACTATTCAACTTTTTACTTTCTCTACTGGTAAGTAGGGGAAGTATTGTGTTCCACCCAAAAATTTAATGTCGAGGTTTCACCGGAAATATATGTTTTGAGGCACCTGAATCCAAAAAAAAAGCATTTTTAGAAAAAGGTCCGTGTGTGTGTCTGTGTGTCAGTCTGTCAGTCTGTGGACAGCATAACTCAAAAACGAAAAGTCGGTTAAAAACCAAAGTTGGTATTTAAGTTTAATGTCTTTCAAGGATGCGACACGAAGATTTTGAAGAAAATAGCCCCACACTAAACTACCCTTTACATGGAAAATTTTTCGGAAATTTTGATTTTCTTGAAAATGGCTCTAACGATTTTGGTTAAAATGTCATATGTTTGAGATATTTGTATGACAAATGAAATGTATATCTTGAATTTTCTGGCTATAGCCCCTGTAGTCGTATTTACTCTGGACGACTTTTGCATAACTGGTAAACCGTTAGACATAGACCAAATCATACTATACAAAAAATGTAGATCTTGCTAAAATACACAATTTATGTCTCAATAAATTTTCTTGTAGAGATATTCCTTGTTATGTGTGTGAGTTTCGGAAAACTTAGAACTTTCGTGAAATGGATCATCGTTGTTCATCTTTTTTATGTTAAGAGTGCAAAGAGAACGGAATCTCAAGAGCTTTAAAAGATTTGACTGTCTCACAAAGTCTACTGTATTCTAATATTCCCTTTGTACTTACAAGGAAATAAGCAATAAGATAATTTGTACAAATGTTTATCTCAACTAACACGAATAAGATATAGGAATAAGAGTTTGTAAGAATGGTTAGTACAAAAGTAGAGAAAGTCATGTGAGTGCAGCACATCAGATTTTTAAATTCGTGAGGCCCCCCCTTTTGCGTTGGTTTTCTCTATTAATTTTTTACTGCACATTAATACTCTAATTAATTTCGGTATCACAGAGAAAAAGCAGATGAAACAAAAGAGAAATATTTCATTACGATAGGCAAGTACTTTCAATGTACCTACGTATAGAAGAGAAATTTTCGATATGCGTAATCCATCACAACCTACAGGATGATGAGCATGGAGTGCTGCCTACCTTTCAGGATTTTAACAAAGTATGGCAAATGTCGGTTTGACTTCATCTTTATTTTGAACTAAGTAAACAATCTTTAATGAGATCACTGACAGAGATTTTCTTCATTATCTTTCAAAGATTGTCTTATTAATAGTGCGTAAATGGGTCTACCTTTCCAGTACCAAAATGGTTATCTAACCCATGAAGAGTCCACTACAAAAGAAAGGAATGTCACTTTTTGCCATTTTGCGTAAAATTCATTTCAAACTTTAAAACTATGGCAGTAAATTGAGCAAAAAATGGTTTATTCTTCGTCACATAACTGAACACATTCCTGATGACAGTGTTGCTGGATCACATTAAAATATAAAAATTTGTCGATTAATAATACTACAACACTCACTATTTAAATTTCCCGGGACATGTTTCAGAGACAGTTTCCTCCATTGTCAACCAGACATCGACTGAATTTGGTTGTAGAGGTTGGTCTTTCCGAAGATTGATTGCTCTGGCGATGATTCTAACAATGTACAATGGGTCGTTCTGTGGAATATCGAAATTGAAAACTGTCCGTGTTCTTCCAGATGAAGACTTGTTCCCATGTTGACAATTCTTGGTTTCCTGATATTTGTTTTAATAGTTTTGGACCCGGATTAATGTGATTTTATTTCTAAAAATCTGATGTGTTGCATTCAGATGACTTTCTCTACTCTTGTACTAACCATTGTTACAAACTCTTATTCCTATATCTTCTTCCTGTTAGTTAAGATAAACATTTGTACAACTTATCGTATTGCTTATTTCCTTGTAGGTGCAAGGGGAATATGAGGATACAGTAGGCTTTGTGCGATAGTCAAATCTTTTAAAGCTTTGAGATCCCATTCTCTTTGTACGATTAACATAAAAAAAATGAACAACGATGATCCATTTCACGAAAGTTCTAAGTTTTCCGAAACTCACACACATAACAAGGAATATCTCCGAAATGGTTCACCCTACAAGAAAATTTATTGAGACATAAATTGTGTATTTTACCAAGATCTACATTTTTTGTATAGTATGATTTGGTCTATCTCTAACGGTTTACCAGTTATGCAAAAGTCGTCCAGAGTAAATACGACCACAGGGGCTATAGCCAGAAAATTAAAGGTATACATTTCATTTGTCATAAAAATATCTCAAACATGTGACATTTTAATAAAAATCGTTAGAGCCATTTTCAAGAAAATCAAACTTTTCGAAAAATTTTCCATGTAAAGGGTAGTTTAGGGTGTGGCTATTTTCTTCAAAATCTTCGTGTCGCATCCTTGAAAGACATTAAACTTAAATACCAACCTTGGTTTTTAACCGACTTTTCGTTTTTGAGTTATGTTGTCCACAGACTGACACACAGACACACACACGGACCTTTTTCTAAAAATGCCTTTTTTGGATTCAGGGGGCCTCAAAACATACATTTCCGGTGAAATCTCGACATAGAATTTTTGGGTGGAATACAATACTTCCCCTACTTACCAGTAGAGAAAGTAAAAATGGGTGGCAACTGCTGATTGCGATGACCTCATCATATCTTCAATACTCTTATAACAGTTACCCAAAAGTTATACGGGCACTACAGATATAATGGAGGCATCATGAAACTATAGTCTGTGTGTTATTTCAATAACTTACATCAAGTACTAAGATAAGTGAAGATTTTAGTCTCTAAATATTTTTATTTAAAATTCGTGTTGCTTCACTGTCAAGAGCTTCAGTTTTTCATTGAATTTTCAAGAGACCGTTTTATTTTTGTAGGGCATTAAAGGTTATGCTATTCTACTCCATTTGATCTATCATAATGCACATGCATCTCAGCTTTTACAAGCTGGTGACATTCCCCCCTCTTGCAGTGGTCTCTTGATATGTTTTACTTGTATCATTTCCTTGGAATTACAATTTGTTATGGTTCTGTATCTCTATGAGGTATAATTAAATGACACAACACATTATTTGCTAAATTTATTTATTTTTCTTGATGTTTTCAATATAAATTATTTCTATTCCTACTATAGAAGTCTTTAGTTGAAGCTCTCTCTTCTCCATCCAGATATTGACTTTTATAAAACTTTCAAAATTATCAATAGGTATAAAGGTATTTGGTAGAAGCGGGTACATGAGATTTGTGTTTTATATTCAATAAATTCTTTGTTCTTGTTGTTTTAACTGCAATAAAAAGAAATACAAGGTACAAAATATAGTTTCACATTTAACTATAAATATGTTATATAAACCTTAGATTATAACAAAAATATAGGCAAATATCAATATGTATATTGCGAATCTATAGTTCTACCAATTAGCCTAAAGCTAATATGTTTATTTTTTGTGGTCTCAATTAGTTTACTTTTATTTCTAGCTCCTAGTGTTGGCCAGTTTTGCGCCTGTTTTCATATGACATAAAACCAATGTTTTCAATCTCTCCCACTTTCCGAGTTTCTGTAAAAACAGTCATGAAACCGTCAAGTGTTTTCTCTAATATGCAACATTACTAAATTAAATTCCGCTAAAAAGTAGTGGAAAACGTGTTATAAGTTGAAGTCTGATTTAAAGTTCTCGAGCTGTTACTCCTTGTTCATTTCTAATGTTTCAAATGAGACTACTTCTACGTTCACGAAAGTCTGCAACTCTCTTTAGAAGTTTTCTATACCACTTTGTGGGATTATGTAGGCGAGTGACATTGCGGTGCTTATTCTTTCCACCCCCATGTCCATGACCACCGTATCTCCTTTTACGCTGATGAGGTGTGCTTAGATTACGATACACAGGATACTGGATTTCCGGAATGTCATCATTTTCTGGTTCTAAAACCACGTTCTCCATTAAATGTGGTTTGTCTTTCGACCAGTTATTCGCGGAACTTCGATCTGAGCTAGTTTTGGGTGGATACTTTTCTAAGATTCTTTCAATTTCAGAAGGATATCTAAAATAATTTTCAGGCTCTTGTGTCATTTTTGAATAGCTGTTGTCTTCTTTGAGTGGTGATACACGCTTTCTGTCTTTAAACGGTGTCTCATTTGGGAGCATGTGCCACGTTTCTTTGTGCTTCAGTTTGATCCTACTTTCTGCATTCTTCAGTTGTGTTTCAGCTCTTTTCGATCCTTGCAAGAGACTTTTAGACAGCATGCTGATGGAATTATCATCTTGGACTTTATAATCCAACCTTGTGATCTTTGAGCGACGGATTCTTTCAAGAGCCTGTAACTCTTCTGTCAGAAAATCGTGCACGTAATGTACCTTAGCCTTTTCAGTATCTGGCAATTCCGCATATTCCGCAATAAGTTCTCTCAGTAATCCTACTTGATGGTTTAGCTCCTTCAGGTCCACCTTCTTATTCGAGACAGGGGCTGTCTCATTCTCATTTACTTTGTTCTGTGGACGCTTCTTCCGCTTCATAAATAGAAAATTATCTGGAACTTTAAACTCCTTTGAAGCAAGTTTTCCTGGTTTGGGAACTTCAAGCATCCATAGGAGAAACTCATGAAGTTCTGGCTGAAGACTGATGCAGCTACGTTTGTTCACTTCCTCTTCAACGAGTACGTCCAGTAGCTCCATCACCTTGCTGAGAAGACTTCCTGTCTTCTGATGATATTGTTCCTCTTCCCTTTCTTGCATTTCCTGCGAAATTCCTGTCTCATAACTTGGTTGTTTTTCCTGACTTCCATGATCTGATTTCTTCAATGCACCTCCGAGATGGTGCTTCAGTTTCTCGGAAGCGTTAACAGCTTCGAATACAAGATCTACCATCTTGCTTGCTAGGGCTCCATTAATTGTATTGTTTAGCTGTGAATTGTCGTTATAATCCGTAGGTGTATCAAATGATTGGTAGTCAGCTGATATCTTCTCTGCATTCTGATTCTCGCTGTCTTCCTGATCTGATTTTGGTGGAGCTGGAGAGCTCCCTCTTACCTGCTTTGCTTCCATAGTTGTGGTAAACGAGATGTTAGCATCTCCTAAAAATGTTGGCTCGGTTGTTGATGGGGTGATATCCAGTCCAATGTGCAGTTTATTGTCGTCATTACTAGTTGATGATTTATCATCTGTTTCGTTTCCAGCGGAATAATCAGAGTAATCAGACTGTTCTTCAGTTGTTTGATTATTATATTCTTTATCATTGCGTTTATGTCTCAGCAGAACTTTCGAAGATTCTAGACATATTTCCTTATCTTTCGTTATGCTGTCTGGAGATTGGAAGTTACGTTTCAAAGTCTCCGGCTGTTTTTCATAAGTTATGGATTCTTCACGAACTGTTTCATCATTTGCTTTTGTGTGTGACATTTCCAACACATCCTTGGAATTTTCATTATGTTCGTTTATTTTCTCACTCAATTTAATGCCTGGTATGCCGTTATTTACCACATTTTCTTCTACCCCATCAATGGTTTTTCTTGTGAATTCTATATTTTTCATGTCATTAGAATATCTTTGGGAGCTAAACTCCTGCAGATGATCAGACTCTTTCTTCTCATTTTCATCTTGTCCACTGATGCTTCCTAAATAAATCGCCGCATCTTTATGAAACACATCATCATCGAAATTACCTCCAGAACTGACGTCAGTGGATAACACAAAGTTCTGTAAATGTTGCACGGTATGTTCGGATTTACTCGTAATGTTACTGTGCTCTGAGATATTAGAGTCCTCAGTTTGAACACCGATGATGGAATCTGTCATTCCATTGTTTGTTGAAACTGGAATTTGCATAACACTTGTCGTTGTGGAGTTTTTGTTGTTCTTTCTCGTATTCCAGCTTGAGTTTATAACTTCATCTATAGGTTTATTATCATTACTAAGTTGCATATAATCACATTTCGTATAATTTAATAAAACTATGTCGTGCGGGGTATTATATTGTTTATTCTCATTTTCCAAGTTAAATGTCTTACTTAAATCCGAATTTTCTAAGAATGTACTTCCTTTTTTACTTTCTCCCAGGTTTATACTTTTCTCTAAAGGATATTGTCTTGTTCTACTTGTTTTTTCAACTCTGTACCCTTTTGTGACACTCAAATCACCGTTTTTTTCTAGAGATGGATCCATTTTATGCGTATTACCTGCTCGTTTGTATCTCATATGAGCATTATAATCTACTCCATTTTGACCAATTTCGTCCCAGGAGGTAGCTGTTTCATTCAACACTATTTCGTTCAAAACGCTATTTAGTTGTTCTAATTGATCTTCATTCAAGCGAGTTATTCGCCGGTTTTTAATTCCTGTAATGCTTTTCTTAAATGCATGTATTGGACTGTTTTTATTGGTGCTGAAATAATGTCTACCTTCAGCGGTTCTCCTTGAGGAATTACTTTGTGGTTTACTATGTTCCATAGTATTTCCTTCGTAATTCTTTCCTCTTTCATTCTGTGTAACACTGCGGCTATAACGTGCTTCAAGAATTTCCTCAGGCATTTCTTTATTAAACAGAGAAATTTTGTTTGATTCGCTAACTTTTAAATTTGAGAGCTGATTTTTGACGGGATTAAGAGGTGGATTGTAATTATTTGAATACTCTATGTTTATTGGGTTTTCCGTATTCAAATATTCTGTTCCACGGAACGGGTTTTGTACATACATTTGTTTTCTTGACATGTCGATAGGATCTAACTTATCTAGGTTTTCTTTTATATTTAGGTTTTGGCTTACCTTTGAGTGCTCCGGCCTACGTTTGTCCACGTCACCCTCATCATAGTAATAATAATCATCATTGTCACTGTTGTCATCAGAATTGTGTATTTCCTTGACTATCACAGAATGCAGTCTTCTCCCTATTCGCTGACTAAATCCACTCCCATATTCTGAATTATCTTTGCGATTTTTTTCTTTAAGAGAAAATATCATATCCTCCACTTGTCTCAGCATATTTTGATGACTGCTGCCTTCTCTATTCTCACTATCTGTATGCTTCGCTATGCTTTGCGGCCAAAACTTTTTGAGGTTGTATTTGTCACTTGATTTTAATTTACTGTTTCCTTGCTGAGATTGTCGCTTTCCTCTTCTCAAATGCATCCTAAATCTTGAAGCCAAACGTTTATTCCTAGTTGGTTGACTAAATTTACTTTGCTGACTAGCCGAAAGCCCATTTTCTTGAACATTATTTTGTGGGTCATCACGTGTTAATTCTTCCTGCTGCTTGTCGTTATTTACTTTTGAGCTTCTTTTATTTAGGTTCATTAACTTCTGATTATCTTCAATATCTTCATCTTGACCAGCTTCTTCAGCGTCCGTCTGATCGTGGCCTTGTGTGGTCAACGCGTTAGACGATTTTGAATGTTCCTTTCCACATTCTGGAGGAGGCGAATTGTTTTGCTTCTTTGTGTTATTGCATTTTGCTTCTCTTGAATTTCGCATATTCATGTCCTCCTTCAGCTCTACATCTTCAGTCTTTTTCTGTATTATAGCTATCTCTTCCACAATATTTCGCTGTGGTCTGATATTCTTTGCTTTTTTGTTTAAGCTCACTTTAGAATTCTTTGCGTTAATTCGGGCTTTAGGCTTATTAATTAAAGCCTTATGAGCCTTGGAACCGTGTAACAATTCTTTCTTAAGAGTAAACTTATGATCTAATTTGCCTTTTGGCGCGAGTGCTTGGTTTTTTGAATACTGGGATGTTGGGAGTACTTTTTGTTGTCCTGAAGACGCTAAATCTTTTTGTGCCGTTGTACTAATTGGCTTGTTATTGGAATGAGGAGTTTTGTGAACAGAAAACGACTCTGACAATTTGGATTTTTGTACCTGGCTCGCCTTTTCTTTAGTGTTGTAATTAGGTACACTCTCCTGTTTGTAGCCATTTTTACTAGAAAAATCGTGGGCTGACTTCACAGGTAAGTCATTTTCAGGAGACTTGTGGACTGTATTACCTTTTAAAGGGAGTTTTTTTGGCACATCATTGTCATTGGAATTCTGGACAAAACTGCCAACAGAAGTGACTTTATTCCTATCTGCTAAAGGTTTAGACTTGCTTTCGTATTTATCCTTGAACTTACTTTTACGTCCGGTAGGTTTGTCAAATGAGGGCTCGTGAATCAAGTGTTTGTTGCTAGCTAATCGTTCCCCTCCTGTGTTGCCAGTGTTCTCGTTTTCTTTTTTACTTGCTTTGCTTATTTGATCTAGCACCTGTAGCACAGCTGGCTGTACGATATCCATAGGCTCTGCTTGAATGGTCTTGTCGGACCTAAATGAGGCGCGCTTAGAATCTTCAGCAAATGTTGCTTGCTTGTTTGCCATTTTGTTTAATGACTGTTGATCATTGAAATTTGCAGTTTGAGAGGCAGGGGCAGATGCAGAGTATGCAGGTGTCTCCTCCCCATTTAATGCAATGTTATTCGCAGATTTAAGATCATTTGCATTCGAGAAATCGTGGGTTAATGAAGAGGGTCGCTTGAAATAAGACATGTCATCGGACCTGAATGAAGTGTGCTTAGGAGGTTCTGCAGGTTCTGCTTCATTATTTGCCATTTGGTTTAGTGGCAGCTGATTATCGTGCTGATTATCAGCAAGAACAGACATAGAGTATGCAGACATTTCCTGTCCATTTGTAGATCTAAGATCATTTGCATTCGAGAAATCGTTGGTTAATGAAGAAGGTCGTTTAAAATAAGACATGTCGGACCTGAATGAAGTGTGCTTTGGAGCTTCGGCAAGTTCTGCTTCATTACTTGCCATTTGGCTTAATGGCAGCTGATTATCGAGTTGATTATTAGCAGGAGCAGATATAGAGTATGTAGATGTTTCTTGGCCATTTGTAGACCTAACGTCATTGTCATTTGAAAAATCGTCGGTTAATGCAGAGGGCCGTTTGAAATCAGACATGTCGTCGGACCTGAATGAAGTATGCTCAGAAGCTTCAGAAAATTGTGCTTGTTTGTTTTCCATTTTGTTTAATGGTAGTTGGTCACTGACCTTTTCTGTTTGAGCAGCAAGAGGAGATCTATGATATCTAGATGTTTCCTGCTCATTTAGTGCAATATCATTTCTAGATCTAAGATCATTTGCATCTGAGAAATCATCGGTAAATGAAGAGGGCCCTTTGAAATAGGACGTGTCGTCAGACCCGAATGAAGCGTATTTGGAAGCTTCAGCATGTTTTGCTTGTTCGTTTTCCATTTTGTTTAATGGTAGTTGGTCACTGAGCTTTGCAGTTTGATCAGCAAGAGCAGATCTATGGTATGCAGATGTTTTCTGCTCATTTAGAGCAATGTCATTTCTAGATCTAAGATAATTTGCATCTGAGAAATCATCGGTAAATGAAGAGGGCCCTTTGAAATAGGACGTGTCGTCAGACCCGAATGAAGCGTATTTGGAAGCTTCAGCATGTTTTGCTTGTTCGTTTTCCATTTTGTTTAATGGTAGTTGGTCACTGAGCTTTGCAGTTTGATCAGCAAGAGCAGATGTATAGTATGTAGATGTTTCTTGCTCATTTAGTGCAATGTCATTTGTAGACCTAAGATCATTTGCATTTGAAAAGTCATCAGTTAATGAAGAGGGCCGTTTGAAATCGGACGTGTCATCGGACCTGAATGAAGTATGCTCAGAAGATTCAGCTAGTTTTGGTTGCTTGTTTTCCATTTTGTTTAATGGTAGTTGGTCACTGAGCTTTGCAGTTTGACCAGCAAGAGCAGATGTAGAGTATGTAGATGTTTCTTGTCCATGTAGTGCAATGTCATTTGTGGATCTAAGATCATTTGTATCTGAAAAATCATCGGTTAATGAAGAAGGCTCTTTGAAATAGGAAGTGTCGTCAGACCTCAACGAAGCGTATTTAGGAGCTTCAGCAAGTTTTGCTTGTTCGTTTTCCATTTTGTTTAATGGTACTTGGTCACTGAGCTTTGCAGTTTGACCAGCAAGAGCAGATGTAGAGTATGTAGATGTTTCTTGTCCATGTAGTGCAATGTCATTTGTAGATCTAAGATCATTTGCATCTGAAAAGTCATCGCTTAATGAAGATGGCCGTTTGAAATAAGACGTGCCGTCGGACTTGAATGAAGTATGCTTAGAAGCTTCAGCAAGTTTTGGTTGCTTGTTTTCCATTTTTTTCAATGGTAGTTTGTCATTGAGCTTTGCAGTTTCTGCAGCAAGAGCAGACATAGAGTATGTAGACGTTTCCTGCCCATTTAGTTCAATGTCATTTGTAGATCTAAGATCATTTCCATTTGACACATCGTCGGCTGATGAAGAGGACCGTTTGAATTTTCTTGAAAATAGTGGCTCTTCTAAAGACGGTATTTCGTGCACGCAATCTAAATCATAGCCAGATCCAGGTACTACACTGGGTGGCGATTTCACAGAAGAACTTAAGTGATCGCTTCGCTTAGAAACTAAAGAACTGGCCAGGAGAGTATTTTCTTTATTAGAGACTATGTTTTGAGCATCAGAGATTCCATTTTGATCTGTATTTGCAATTGGATAATCTGACTGAATATCAGATGCAGCAGCCTCCGCTTCATTCACAGTATCTATTTTGTTACTAATGACAGAACTAGATTTGTGAATATTGCTATTTCGTGCTTTATTTTTCCCACAATTTCTACTTTTGCCTCTCCAACGACGTCTTCTAATTTTCATTCTTTCAAGTGATGGCTTATGTCCATACTCTTGGCCAAATTTGTCTGGGTTTTCTTGTAAGCTATTCCCTGACGTGCTAAGGAATTCCCTCTTCTTTATGTGGCTTTCATACTTTTCCTGAGACTCCTCATTAATATTTTGACCTTTACCATGGCGAAACATCTGCGCTCTCTTCATATATAAGTCAAGAACTCGGCGCAGCGCGTTTGGATCCTTTGCAACCTGAAACAATATTCAGAAGCGATTTAATATATTTAATTAATCTTACAATGCTTTTCTTAGCTCAATCTGGTTGTTAGAATTAAGTTAACACACTTACTGGGTAGGAGTAATAAATTGTTCATAAAACAATAAAGTCATTCAATACACGGTTGCAAATGTTATATTACACCCTAATTTTGTAAATAGCTGTTAGTAAATTATTATCTTCTTACTCTCAGTTTTAGAGAATTAAGGGAGTAAAATATATTTTTGCACACCCTTGGTCTAATTTGATCAAAACAATTATTAGTTCTTATATAGAATGCAGTGAGAAATTATTGCTGTTATCATTACTACTACTACTACTACTACTACTACTACTACTACTACTACTACTACTACTACTACTACTACTACTACTACTACTACTACTACTACTACTACTACTACTACTACTACTACTGCTACTGCTACTACTACTACTACTACTACTACTACTACTACTACTACTGCTACTGCTACTGCTACTGCTACTGCTACTGCTGCTACTACTACTACTACTACTACTACTACTACTACTACTACTACTACTACTACTACTATTACTACTACTACTACTACTACTACTACTACTACTACTACTACTACTACTACTACTACTACTATTACTACTGCTGCTATTACTACCCACAGACGATGGTCAATGTTTATACATGAAATCATAATTGGGAAAGGGAATTTAGGAATAAAACATTCCAGGCCTACATTTAGTTATTTGCCAATTAGGAAGGGAACGCGTAACATCGCAGTCACAGAAGGCTTAAACCGTGTCCTCTTTTTAACTATAGCCAGATATAAATTTCAATAAAAATAAAATAACTACTAAAGAAAGAAAATATTGTTGTTAGATAGTGCTATTTCTGACAATGAATTAATCTTCTTGCTCTCCAATAGTTTTCACTGATGGATAGGGCGCTAGAAGTGGCCGGGCATATTTGAAGGGGATCTTGGTCCAATTCCTCTTGCAGATCACATAGAGGACAGAGTGGTGAAGAATATATCCCAATTCTGTTCAAATGTTTTGCCAGACAATCATGTTCCGTAATCAACCTGAAGGTTGCAACTGCCGTTTTTCGAGGATACTCAGGAATTACTGGTTGAATGTTTGGTAGTTCCCATCTTTTATTCTTTGAGGTTTCATAGTAATATTTTGCAGTCATTTTTTTTTTACATTCAGAGTTGACTAATCTTTCAGCTGCATCAAATGGTAGATTAACTATAGATTTCTGTACACTGCTCGCACCCTTTTTGCAAGAAAATCAGCTTTCTCATTACCACTCAGTCCACAGTGAGCTGGTATCCATTGGAAGACTAGGTGTTTTTGAAGTGCTGTTAGATGGGTAAGGATTTTCCAACATTCTATAATGGTTTGGTTTTTTGGTCACAACTTCGAAGTAATTGCTATAATTGCTGCCCTGGAATCTGAGAGAATAACTGCTTGCTGAAAATGTGAAATTCTATACAAAAGATTTTATAGAGCCATGCGAATTGCTTGAATTTCTCCATCAAAGTTTGTAGTTCCATAACTTAAAGATTTGTAATAGGAAAAGAGGTGACAAGTGACTCCAGCACCTGCTCCATCTTGGTTTGATATCAGCGATCTATCAATATAAATATGGAGCCATTCATGTTCCGGAAATCTAGTATGGATTGTCTTTAATCCCAATAATTTTAGAACACTACTTCGAATATCACTTTTCTTAACTTCTTCTCCTGAGTTTTTAGTGTATGTGTAAAATTTCTCTTGTTTCATGTATTGATTGGCAGTCTGATCAACGTTTCGTGATTAATAAGAGCTGCTTTTTCTATTTCATATTCAATGGAGTATTGGTTAGTATTTCCATAGCTGGCATTGGTGTGGTTTTGATATCACCTATAATTAGTCTCAGACTTTGGTTTTGACAGGTTTGATTTTTTTTTTTTTTTTTTTTTTTTTTTTTTTTTTTTTTTTGATTTGCTGTTACTTTGCTTCCTTTGTCCTGGTAATTGTTGACCCTCAAAACTTAGTTTTATTTTTAGTGACTTTTTCCTTAGTGAAAAGATTTGGTAGTTTTAAATTTTCTTTGGTCTACATTTGTAGGTTGGTTAAGGATTGTTGCATGGTTTTTCTAGTTCTGTACTTTTGCTTTTTAGCTTTGAAGTCCACATTACAAAGACATCTGCAAATAATAAACACTTCACACCTGATTCTTGTATTTGTTGTGGCAGATCGTTAATAAATAGATTAAAAAGTGTTATGCTGAGCACTGCTCCTTGTGATAAACCACGGTGTACTTGTTTATATTTCGATATATTCCTTCCATATCTGGTAGCAATAAAGCGTTGAGTTAGGAAATGACATAGGCATGAAAACATTGGACCTTGTATCCCTACTTTTTTTTACTTTCTTTAGCAGTCCTTTTCTGCATATAGAATCATATGCACTTTAGAAATCAATAAAAACTGATACATTATCTTTTTTTCCATTGAAGGAGTCTTTGATTTCTTGACTAAGAAGTAAGACTTGTTCATTTGTAGAGTGGAGCTCTCTGAATCCAGCTTGACATTGAAAAATCAAATTTTGTGAGTCTAGAAACCAATTTACCCTGTTTGACACAATACTTTCTGTCACTTTTGTTATTACGCTAGTAAGATCTATTGGTCTATAATGTTTTATTTCTGATTTATCTTTCTTCAAAAGTGGGACGATTATTGCTTTTCGCCTAAGGTTTTTTATGAACTCTGGATGTATGTGATCTGGTCAAGGAGACTTTTTGCTCTTAAGATTATTAATTGCAATGTTCAGTTCTTGCATATTAAAATTTTGGGGAAAAAATGTGTTTAGTGTTGATCACATTCTCCTTGTTTCAAATCTTTCTTAAATTGGTTACGTTCCTTTTTATTATTTCTTGTTACTTTATGTGAATTAGCATGATATTTATTGAATGTTTCGTCTATGACTGCATCATTTGTTAATATTTTATTGTGGGGTGTGATATGTGTGCTATTTTTTCTTTCCGGTCTTTGACCTTTTTTATGAACTTATGGGCTTTGTCATCACCTGTCCTATAGTCCATTTTTCCTAAGAAATTATTAAAGTGATTCTTTTTAGCTGTATTAATTTCTTTTTTTAGTGAGGCACATTTCTTTCGCCATATTTGTGTATCCAATATATATATATTGTTTGTTTATTCAGCTGTATTTCTAGTTATATCCCTTTGCTTTTTTCAGTTCTTATAACTGGTGGTTCCCAAAGGGCTTGCAATTTGTTATTCTTCCACGAGGAATATGTTCTTCTTCTTTTTTTTGTGCTGTTTCTAGGTTGACATTACAGACATTTTTGTTCTCATGATCTGGGTGGTCATGCAGCTGTGAATTTATTATTTTAAATTAATTTTCCAGTTCAGTTTTATATTTATTCCAATCTGCTTTTTTGAAGTTCCAATACAGATTCATGTGATGTTGACTGACTTTTGTACTATCTAGTTTTATATCTGCTATCACTGCTCTGTGACCAGAACTTGGGTCCTATATAACTTGTTTTTTAATCTATTAAACAATATCTGTTATAGCTAACAAGAGGTCTGGTTACTGCCTGCTCCAGAGTAATGTATGGAGGTTGTGGGATCTTGGTTATTATAAATCAGTTCAAACGTTGTGGTATTCAAAAATCCTTCCACTATCTTCCCTGTAGAATAAATTTTTTCATAATCCCATCTTTTGGAATGGGCATTGAAATCCCCACTTATGAATGTTTTATTTAATTGGTCAATAAGTGAGAGATCTGGTTCATTCCTGGTAGGATTGTCAATCTGTATAAATGTAGACGTGGTTTGTTATCCCTAAAATTTAGTTTAATTAATTCAGATTTATCTGTGATATGCATTTCTTTATATATATACACAAAACAGTGGCAAAAGCCAAAATTGAAATAAAGCTATAAATATGTCACAAGAGTATAAAAAATTAAGTATATAAAGCTTCAAATCATCAAAATCATGTTGCACTTCGTTGAAAACCTAAAAACACTTTCGGCCGCTATGTTGTCGTCCGCCAAGACCTCGGCAAGTCTGGCAGGCAGCTTCACAGAGTCTCGAAGATGCGTTAGAGAGGAACACTAGCAGCACGTGACGGACTGATAAAAGGTTGTCGTATAGCGGACAAAGAGGAGCAGGATCCGTTTTAAATAGGTAACCATGCGAAAAATTGCAGTGGCCTATTCGCAACGGAGCCAGCCTAACCTCCTTGCGAGTCCAGGAGTAAGTTCAAGTCGCCTGAGCTAACCCAGGCGGATGGTAAAGGGGTCACGGCACCTATCCGTTTAGTACGGATTTACCCGTGTGGTTTAGCAGGTGTTGTCTAGGTTTACAAGCTTTGGTGTAAATGTTAATTGATGGTGTAGGTTGGTTTCCTATGTTGTCACTGGCGGCGGGACGTGTCCGACTTTGGGTGTCGGACCATCCAAGCGACCATTGCCCTACTGCTTACTTCTCCGGCCGCTTGCGGGACCGTCGAGCAATGCAGTGCCAGTGGACAGAAAACCGTGAGGATTAGGTGAAGGGTGAAGGGTGTGCCCCAGCGTGTTGCCAAACTGGTTAGGGTGAGGTGTGAGTTTGGCCCAGTGAAGGTATGTGTGTGTGTGTATGTGTGTGTGTGTGTGTGTGTGTGTGTGTGTGCGCGCGCGCGCATGCGCGCGCGTGTGTGAGTGTGTGGGTGTGCGTGTGTGTGGGTGAACACCTGTGAGTATGTGTGTATATAAATCTATATGTATATATAAAAAAACGAAAGAAGCAGACAAAGAAAGAAAATATACAAACAAAAACTGTTCTCGGTGACCTAAAGATGGTCACCGTATGGGTTTCTGATGAAACTCAAAATTATAAATTTTGTAAATATTCATAACTGTAAATAAGTGTCAATTGTAGCCTTTAAGCCGGGCACCGGGCCAAAATTTATTAATAAAGAAAACTGAAACTGAAGACCGGACAACAGCCCAGAAGAAGCTCACAAGATGAGCGAAACTTCGGTAATCTCTAGAAAAATGAGGCGCCCTTCACCGGAAGCCAAGTGCACTGAATTCAAAATATACTTATCATTTATCATAAAATAGCTTAAATATACGGCATTTTAATCAATTGCGCGCCCACAAACACGGACCTTTTTCTAAAAATACTTTTTTGGGATTCCGGTGAAAACTCAATATCGGATTTTTAGGTGAAATATAATACTGCATCAACTTACCATACGTAGTAGAGAAAGTAGTAGGAAAATAATATTAAACTTAAATTTCACGTGTAGTTATATAGTGTAGTAAAGTAGATTGACAATACCTTAATCTCAGGGCGTATTCTAGTCCGCCTCTTTTGTCGTGGTTGGTTGTATTCATTGTTGAGAGAATGTTGGTGAATTGCATCGTTCGTTACGTCATCAGCCCTCACTTCATCCTTAATCTTACTAAGCTCTTGTGATGAATCCAATAGATTCTTCAAAAAACGTCCTAGGTGGCGGTGTTCTCCACTAGATATTTCTTTCTGAAATTAAAATGTTAACAAACATAAAGTACTTGGATTGTGCTGTTCAGAATAGACCGTTGGATAGAGTTTCAAATGTTAAACGTTTTATTCACATCTACGACGACAATATTCTGAGAGTCTGAGCTTTGACAGATACATAAGACAAAACTGCTTTACAATTCCTGCGTATTTGTATTGGTTTTGAATGAAGCGACACCAACTGAGAGAATAACCGAGCAGTAAAGCAAGACAGCCGCCTATGATGGCCATTGGTTGTGGCGAGCAACAGAGTTAATTTAGTTATTAGTAGGTAGGTTGAGGGAAGGCTGGAACAGACCCAAATGCGCAAGATGGCCGCCATGCGTAATCTAAGGATTACTAGGTGAGATGGTACTAGAAGCAGGTATTGTAGGTGTTCTAGTGATAATGGGATCAATATCTAAGACAAATAGCAGGGACACACACGTGTTTATGTACGTTGTAATAGATGAGTATTTTGTTCGCTATATCTAATGTATACATCCTAACGCAAGAGCTTTCTAATTTGATCCAATATATTACCCACAACATAATGACACCTCGCCCCCCTCATCGCTGCGCTAACCTAACTTAGCCCAGCTCCTACTCTTCTTACTCAGTCTTTCATAATTTAACATAACCTAAGCCTCATACTACTACTCGGGTAACCTAACCTAGCATTACTTAACCTAAGAGGAGCTTAAACCTTCCTATTTATTAAGATATTTTAACCTTACCTAAGCCCCATACTTCTACTCGTCTAACCTAACCTAACCTAACCTAACCTAACCTAACCTAACCTAACCTAAGCCTCATACTACTACTCGGGTAACCTAACCTAGCATTACTTAACCTAAGAGGAGCTTAAACCTTCCTATTTATTAAGATATTTTAACCTTACCTAAGCCCCATACTTCTACTCGTCTAACCTAACCTAATCTAACCTGGCCTAGCCTAACCTAAGGTAGATCCTCTTATTATTATTTATTCTATTCTACTAACATGATACGTTTCTAGACATTCATTCTGTCCTCTTATCATCTATCCTATTCCCTCCTTTGCTTCTCTATTCTATCCTGCCATACGCTGTGCTGATCTCCCTCTAGGAATTTCATAAACATTTTGATACTATTTTGAGTCCTCTTTTTTAAGCACTTTTAGTATATTCAGGCTGCTTTTACAACATATTTAAGAACTTTTCAGACTATTTTGAAGATAATACAGGTTATTTGATCGATTTTTCAGAGGTTTCATGGTATTTTGACGTTGTTTATAGACCGTTAACAGATATTTTAGTTGCTTTAGGCTGTGCAGGACGCTTTTACAAATTATTTTACACAACGGCCAGGCAATTTTGAGTGATTTAGACGCCATATTATATATTTGCAGGGTGTTTTGAGGTCCGTTTGGACTCGCTGGTAGATATTTCAGCCTGTTTCCAGATATTCTGAAGACTTTTACGTACAGTTTAAACATTTTTCAGAGTATTTTAGACGAATTTTACGTTATTTAAGGCAATCTGAGAGTTATTCCGGACGCCCATGTCTATTATTGTTTGCTTTAAACACTTTGAAGGGTAATGGAAGATAATTTTCTCAATATCAGGGATACTGAACCAGCTATTTCAAGGTTGTTAGACCAGTTAATTATCATTTCAGCCATTTTAGAGACATTTTAAGCACTATAGGGGTATTTTAGACTTTGTCACCAACATTTTGCATGGTTTTTCAGAATCCTTTGAAACACTTTTATAGGCGTTAGACGCTTTTTAACGGTATTTTTCGAGCGCTAATAAATTAAGACATTTTAGCTCCTTCACAGGTATTTTGAGGATTTTCAGGGCATCTTAGACTCGTGAGAAGCATTTTTTTCGCCAGTTTGAAGATGTTTTAAGACACTCTAGTAGGCATTTTTAACGCTGATAGAGTTATTTTAATTGATTTAAGAACATTTTACTAAGTTTTCTTCAGTAATAGCTTTGTTTTATAGTAGTTGAAGAGCAGTCTAACCTATCCAGTCATTTTTGCATTTCTCGCATTATTATTTTGATTACATTTCACTAATAACCTAACTCGGCAACAATCATCATCATTATCAACTACTGTATCTTATAGTCCAACTAAGTTAACCTAACCTAACCTGACCTAATGAGGAAATAGGGATGTTAAGGCAAGCAATGAAATAAAAAAAGAATAATAGCAATGAGATAATTTTTATTCAACTTACAGAGATACATACACTAGCATTAACATTTAGAAAACAAGTATACACTGCTGAAAGACGATAGCGCCCTCCTCAGTTCTTCTTCTTATTATTCGCATTATCATTCTTCTCTCTTGGTTAGATGTGCCATTGGCGCACGAAGTTCATAGTTCAACAATCTTCAATTTTTTCTACAGACAAGCTTTAAGTACCCATGTCTAGGTACTATTCTCGACACTGTAATGTCCATACGCATACGTCGATATTCCATCCCCTTCAATCACTCTCTTGTCATCGTGAGGTGATAAGGCTATTTTATTAGCTTCAACCGTAGAAATATTGTGATGTCGGGATAGGATTAAATTCATCGGAGTTCTAACAATTTTCAAAGTTTTAAGGCACTCTACATAGCTATTGAAGTTGATGTATTGCTTAATGGCGCTACGTTTTATACCTTTAACTTTTTTTATCACAGAACCATCAATATCGATAGCATACATTTTAGGCCTGAGACCTACAAAACGATGAATGATTTTTCCAGAGGCTTCATCTTTAAACTTTCCCAACACTTTTTTGTTGTGTGTAGAATGACATACATGGTTTGCAGGGTAATCAGATGTATCCAGATGTTCAAGCATACGTAATTTATCCTGATATATATCTTTAGTAGACACTCGATGGATGAAAGAATCCGTATCCATATACAAGAGTTTAAGATTTTCAGCTCCATAATATGGAAGTAACACGTCATATTGATAGGCATACATTAGAGTCTTGGAGATGTCTAGTACACTCATACCAATGTATATGGGCTTGTTGAACACTATTTTACGAGAAGCCATATGTACAGCCGCAAGATTAGGTCCATATATGGTTCGATCAATGAATATAGGTTTAGCTATGAGTTTTTCTAACGTTTTGCTGTTTGTCACAAGCCGTATATCCATACGATTACGAATATTTTCCATAGTTTTTCCAAACATAGCATTATTGAATAGTTTATAAAGGTCCTTCTCAAAATCATTTCTAGCTTGTTGTCGCAGTCGGTTATTAAACTCGACGTAAGGTTTTAGCCAACACGATTGATGGAACTGAAGTGCTCGATGAATCTTTGTTAATAGTAGACCATGACCAAGAGCTTGTTTCAAGGCCATGTAGTGTACCACATACTTCTTTCGGCATCCAAGATGAGCAATTAACTTCTCTGAAGACGTCTCACGCGGTTTCAGACTCTCAGGCAGGAAGGGCAAATCATTATGAAGATCGTGGAGCTCGACAGGATATTCGACATCAACTTCTAAGATGTATCCAAGGGGGTCATCTTCCTTCAATAAATCCAAGTCTAGATGATCAGGGGAAACCCACTTAAAACCTCCATAAGGAAGGGCCTTACACATTGCCCAGCCATATTGGTTATTGGCGTCTTCGTATGTAATAAACTGAGAGGGTTTCCGAGAGTCATACTGTGCCATATAGATATTGTTCGCCTCAGCATAGCGATGAGAAACCTGGCATAAGCCTCCTCTTATACCAGATTCAACCATGAGCAGCTGATCGTAGTCCAGCAGCAATTGCAGCTCAATTCCAGTATACAGCAGCATAGCATCCCATGTAAGCCCTGGAGAAGTGAAATAATGTGCAGGATCTACTTTATGTGTTTTCAGAGTCTGGTCTCTAAATGTTTCAAAGACATCTGCGAGGAGCAGAACATCAGAGATTAAGTAAATATCGCTGTACTCGCCCAAATTTCTTACATTAAACTGATTCCATACATTTGCAGCATGCTCGTAGTCATCGTCGGTAATTTCTTCTTCGTTTAATTTATTGTAGAATGCTTTCCTTGGAGGCAGATGAGTATCATTCAAAACGTCCCACGATGTGAGATAATCATAGGGGAACACTCCCTTACGTGTCATCAAGCCAATCTTCTCTTCACCGAAGTACTTCTCTGTTTCGGGATACGTAGTTAGGTTTTTCACTAACTTGTCCAAGCTTGTACTCAGGAAACGGAAGGTATCCACAAATCTGAGTTTAATATCTCCAACATATTTTGAGAATGAGATATAGCTTTCTTCAGAGTTTGGTATTACCTCCACTCTTTCGCTTGTGCAACCTAACTCCTTAACAATAAAATGAGAGTCATACCCACTCAGGTTATGCATGAAAACAGGAATATAATTAGGTGTTTTACAGGCCAGGTTACATTTATTGTGTAAAGATGCTCTGTACACCCCGGATACATGATCGTGATCGCGAACCTTCCAATTATCTTCTGTAAATTCACGCCCGCACAGGTAGCATATTGTAGAAGCATCGAACGATTCTTGTTCTTCAGCTGTAAGTTTCAGAGGCTTAGCAGATTTGTATAAGTCACTAATTTTCTTCGCAAGGGAAGTTAGATACTCTATGAACTTCTCAGCAGCATCATGACCTCGATACACGTAGGGATGTGTAGGAAGATCGGTTTCTACTTTGTCAACGCTGGATGATGGTTTGACGTAAACAGCAAAGCTCATTGGAGAATGACTTTGATAGGGTGTTGTATAGGAGGTTTCAGGATTAGAGGCGCAGGTATGGTAAGGTGTGAGAATGCTCTCAAAATCAGCGTATATAACATAAGGAAGTTTCAACATTCTTTCCACGTTTTTGAATCTGACGATAGAGTTTTCTTTTGTAGGCATAACGCATCTAGCAATACCATGTTGTCTACATATTTCGCTGTGCTCCTCCAATTTTTTCATTCCACTCGCTCCATGTTGATCATCAAAATGACTGAAACATCTTTTACATACATATATTTGCCCATGATGTTTAGTTTTCTGGCCGCGAATAAGCTTCTCAAAATCCTTTATGTATACATAGTGATGTTTGCCAGCTGAATCACTCAACAGAAGAAGATCGCGATGATCAGATAATTCTTCCTTGACTACCTTTACAGGAAACACTTCATGTTTTTCATCCAGTCCAAACACATTTATGGACATATTGTTGAGCTTTTCAAATTTAGCGACTTCGCCCAAGCTCGTAGGAAACGAAACGCATGAGAAATTGTATTTTTCTTGGTGATCCTTGTACTTGCCGACGCGATGAGCATTCTTATCAACGAATTTTGCAAGAACCGCATATATAAAGCACTTCTCGTCACTATAATTCTGTGGGTTTATGCAGGCTTTTCTCGCTTCCACAGATGCAGGTAGAGGAATATAGCTGCTCCCTCGAAGGACATTGTACTTGTTAATTCGGAGTCGAACTCCATCAACTGCTAGCAAGGCCCAGTTGCTTCCTTTAAGTTGACATTCTTCCATTTCAGTACAAATCTTCTTAAATTCTGTTTCCAAGAGGGTGTCCATATCAGTTTCTAAAAACACAGGTTGGTTACGTGTTTTAAATGTTCTGTCACACGTCTCTCCATGAACATTCACAAATTGACAGTCGACCATGATGTTAATTTTCACACTTTTATGTATCGACAGTTCTTTCTTTATAGCTTGAATTATGCGATGTTTTGACTCCTCCAGATAAGTTTTCATATCCTTGAAGGTATCACAGCGAATATAATATGATTTAAGACGCCTTTCAAATGATGTTTCATATTCGGTCATATCACACCCATCCGTCATTGTCAAAAGTTGATGCTTGCTAGGCTCAGACTTGATTTTCTTGCGAGATATAGTTTTTTCACATCTTTCTTCATGTACGTCTCTTCTATGCTCAGTATCGCAAACATTACCACAATGTTTACACCTGTAGACTCGACCGCATACCAACTCATGTCTCTTCTTATCATAGTTGCGTAGAAAACGCTTATCACATTTGCTGCAGCTATAATCTGGTATAGCACTCAGAGACGATTCCACCACTCGTCCACTCCACATCTTTATAATATGTAGTGGTAACACTTGTAAATTATATAAATCAATAAATGCTTATAGCGCACAACGCTAGTTCACCTTGATAACTTATCAAAGCTATTGAACGACAATCTCACTAAGAGAAACTCGTCTACTCAACTCGAAGCAAAACCACACAATGAAAGTTCAAGATAGATCTAGGTATATTTATTCCACTAGCACGTACCTCATAAACTACTATGCGATTCAAGATTAAGTTTGTATCTTAAAATAGTTGTATCAGTAAACTACTCGAGTCAAGATTAACTTGTTTCGTTTTTATTTGCCAGTTCAACGTTAACATGCATTTCCCCTCATTTTTAAAGTTTAAACAAGGTAAATTACATATCACCCATTATATTTATACAAATAAATGTATATAATTTTATATACTTTAATGCCAAACACACACATACTCACACCCTCACACACACTCTCCCACACACACACACACACACATACACACACATACACACACCCCAACCCACACATACATGCACAAGCACACATACACACATGCACGCAAACACACACATGCACGCAAACACACACATGCATACACATACACGCACACCCACACACATACATGCACACATACGCACACAGACATACATGCACATACACACCAGCAAACACGCACACATACACACGTCCGTAAACACACACATACATGCACAAACACATACACACACTCTCCCACACACATACACACAAAAACATACACACACCCCAACCCACACACACCCCAACCCACACACACACATACACACTCTCTCCCACACACATACACACAAAAACATACACACACCCCAACCCACACATACACACGCCCGTAAACACACACATACATGCATAAACACATACACGCACTCCCACACACACATACACACAAAAAACATACACACACCCCAACCCACACACACACACATACTCACGCCCGTAAACACACACATACATGCACAAACACATACGCACACTCTCCCACACACATACACACAAAAAACATACACACACTCCAACCCACACACACATACACACATGCACACACGCACACATCCGCAAACACACACGCAAACACCCACATTCACATACGCACAAATATGCATAGCACACGCACATACACACATGCACACAAACACACACACATACACATACACGCACACTCACACATGCACAAACACATACACACTCTCCCACACACACACACACACACATACACACAAAAACATACACACACCCCTACCCACACGCTGATGACCTAGAAGTTGAGCGCCCTTAAACCAAACCAAACCCCTACCCACACACACACACACACACACACACGCCCGTAAACACACACATACATGCACAAACACATACGCACACTCTCCCACACACATACACACAAAAAACATACACACACTCCAACCCACACACACACATACACACATGCACACACGCACACATCCGCAAACACACACGCAAACACCCACATTCACATACGCACAAATATGCATAGCACACGCACATACACACATGCATACAAACACACACACATACACATACACGCACACTCGCACATGCACAAACACATACACACTCTCCCACACACACACACACACACACACATACACACAAAAACATACACACACCCCTACCCACACGCTGATGACCTAGAAGTTGAGCGCCCTTAAACCAAACCAAGCCCCTACCCACACACACACACACACACACACACACACACACGCCCGTAAACACACACATACATGCACAAACACATACACACACTCTCCCACACACACACACAAAAAAACATACACACACCCCAACCCACGCACACATACACACATGCACACACGCACACATCCGAAAACACACACGCAAACACCCACATTCACATACGCACAAATATGCATAGCACACACACATACACACATGCACACAAACACACACACATACACCTATACGCACACTCACACATGCACAAACACATACACACTCTCCCACACACACACACATACACACACACACAGCCACACACACACACATGCACCCAAACACACACGCGCATGTACATACACTCACGCTCACACGCACACTCATACACATACATGCACACACGCAAACACGCACACATGCAAACACACACACGCATAAAGATGCATTGCACACACATACACAAACAGACACACACGCACGCTCACACACACGCAAACACACTCAGGCACACACGCACAAAGATGTATAGCACACCCACAGACACATACACACCCACGCCCGCAAACACGCACACACAGACAGATATACATGCACACATGGACCTTTTTTCTAAAAATACTTTTTACGGATTCAGGGGGTCTCAAAACATATATTTCGGGTGAAATCTCGACATCGATTTTTTGGGTGGAATACAATACTTTCCCTACTTACAATTCGTAATAGAGAAATCGTTTGTCTCATATAAACGTCTTTATTAGAAAGAACATGAAAAGTTCGAGAACACAAAAATGCATTTTAAATTCTCACAAGTATATAAATTAATTCAATAATACTTTTTCCATACGTTTATCACAGTCAGTTTGAGCAATATTAACACGATAAGTTTTACCACGTACAGGATTCGTTCTGCAAACCTACGGACAAAGTAAACACATCGTAATAACTCATACATAGAGAAAACAGGGTTCTTTCCACATTCCAAGAAGTTATTTGGCGGAAGAGTAAATTCATTTAAAGATGTGTTCCTTAACCCACTCTTGCATTAAATGGAGTAGTGATAATATGTTCCTTTTGGCTCAAGAAGTGGCATAAGTGACATGTTCCTTTTGGCTCAATTAGCATAACAATACACCCCCCCTCCCCCTCTGACTGTTGACAGATTCTCAAGACCAGCGCAGGTGGTCTTCGCCCTCTCCCGCCAAATTCTGAAGGTCAGTGGGGGGTGGTCTTCGCACCCTTCCAAGTGAGGATGAAAAAGATGGTTATCTTAATGGATCCTTTGAGAAACTGACATATTTATGTGACAGTTGGAAATGTTCCCTCTACCAGTTTTTGAAAAGAACAAGTTACAACTTGCAAGGGGGGCAAGTATAGACGTGTCTGCACGTGTTTTCGAAAAAAGAACGTAAGGGAAGAAACCCTTTTCATACGATACAATTACTAGAACCCTCTGATATACTAATGAGATTCAAATTGGTGGTGCAGGAACACATTATCACTACTCCATTTAATGCAAGAGTGGGTTAAGGAACACATCTTTAAATGAATTTACTCTTCCGCCAAATAACTTCTTGGCATGTGGAAAGAACCCTGTTTTCTCTATGTATGAGTTATTACGATGTGTTTACTTTGTCCGTAGGTTTGCAGAACGAATCCTGTACGTGGTAAAACTTATCGTGTTAATATTGCTCAAACTGACTGTGATAAACGTATGGAAAAAGTATTATTGAATTAATTTATATACTTGTGAGAATTTAAAATGCATTTTTGTGTTCTCGAACTTTTCATGTTCTTTCTAATAAAGACGTTTATATGAGACAAACGATTTCTCTATTACGAATTGTAAGTAGGGAAAGTATTGTATTCCACCCAAAAAATCGATGTCGAGATTTCACCCGAAATATATGTTTTGAGACCCCCTGAATCCGTAAAAAGTATTTTTAGAAAAAAGGTCCATGTGTGCATGTATGTCTGTCTGTGTGTGCGTGTTTGCGGGCGTGGGTGTGTATGTGTCTGTGGGTGTGCTATACATCTTTGTGCGTGTGTGCCTGAGTGTGTTTGCGTGTGTGTGAGCGTGCGTGTGTGTCTGTTTGTGTATGTGTGTGCAATGCATCTTTATGCGTGTGTGTGTTTGCATGTGTGCGTGTTTGCGTGTGTGCATGTATGTGTATGAGTGTGCGTGTGAGCGTGAGTGTATGTACATGCGCGTGTGTGTTTGGGTGCATGTGTGTGTGTGTGGCTGTGTGTGTGTGTATGTGTGTGTGTGTGGGAGAGTGTGTATGTGTTTGTGCATGTGTGAGTGTGCGTATAGGTGTATGTGTGTGTGTTTGTGTGCATGTGTGTATGTGTGTGTGCTATGCATATTTGTGCGTATGTGAATGTGGGTGTTTGCGTGTGTGTTTTCGGATGTGTGCGTGTGTGCATGTGTGTATGTGTGCGTGGGTTGGGGTGTGTGTATGTTTTTTTGTGTGTATGTGTGTGGGAGAGTGTGTGTATGTGTTTGTGCATGTATGTGTGTGTTTACGGGCGTGTGTGTGTGTGTGTGTGTGTGTGTGTGTGTGGGTAGGGGCTTGGTTTGGTTTAAGGGCGCTCAACTTCTAGGTCATCAGCGTGTGGGTAGGGGTGTGTGTATGTTTTTGTGTGTATGTGTGTGTGTGTGTGTGTGTGTGTGTGTGTGTGTGTGGGAGAGTGTGTATGTGTTTGTGCATGTGCGAGTGTGCGTGTATGTGTATGTGTGTGTGTTTGTATGCATGTGTGTATGTGCGTGTGCTATGCATATTTGTGCGTATGTGAATGTGGGTGTTTGCGTGTGTGTTTGCGGATGTGTGCGTGTGTGCATGTGTGTATGTGTGTGTGTGGGTTGGAGTGTGTGTATGTTTTTTGTGTGTATGTGTGTGGGAGAGTGTGCGTATGTGTTTGTGCATGTATGTGTGTGTTTACGGGCGTGTGTGTGTGTGTGTGTGTGTGTGTGTGTGTGGGTAGGGGTTTGGTTTGGTTTAAGGGCGCTCAACTTCTAGGTCATCAGCGTGTGGGTAGGGGTGTGTGTATGTTTTTGTGTGTATGTGTGTGTGTGTGTGTGGGAGAGTGTGTATGTGTTTGTGCATGTGTGAGTGTGCGTGTATGTGTATGTGTGTGTGTTTGTGTGCATGTGTGTATGTGCGTGTGCTATGCATATTTGTGCGTATGTGAATGTGGGTGTTTGCGTGTGTGTTTGCGGATGTGTGCGTGTGTGCATGTGTGTATGTGTGTGTGGGTTGGAGTGTGTGTATGTTTTTTGTGTGTATGTGTGTGGGAGAGTGTGCGTATGTGTTTGTGCATGTATGTGTGTGTTTACGGGCGTGAGTATGTGTGTGTGTGTGTGGGTTGGGGTGTGTGTATGTTTTTTGTGTGTATGTGTGTGTGGGAGTGCGTGTATGTGTTTATGCATGTATGTGTGTGTTTACGGGCGTGTGTATGTGTGGGTTGGGGTGTGTGTATGTTTTTGTGTGTATGTGTGTGGGAGAGAGTGTGTATGTGTGTGTGTGGGTTGGGGTGTGTGTGGGTTGGGGTGTGTGTATGTTTTTGTGTGTATGTGTGTGGGAGAGTGTGTGTATGTGTTTGTGCATGTATGTGTGTGTTTACGGACGTGTGTATGTGTGCGTGTTTGCTGGTGTGTATGTGCATGTATGTCTGTGTGCGTATGTGTGCATGTATGTGTGTGGGTGTGCGTGTATGTGTATGCATGTGTGTGTTTGCGTGCATGTGTGTGTTTGCGTGCATGTGTGTATGTGTGCTTGTGCATGTATGTGTGGGTTGGGGTGTGTGTATGTGTGTGTATGTGTGTGTGTGTGTGTGGGAGAGTGTGTGTGAGGGTGTGAGTATGTGTGTGTTTGGCATTAAAGTATATAAAATTATATACATTTATTTGTATAAATATAATGGGTGATATGTAATTTACCTTGTTTAAACTTTAAAAATGAGGGGAAATGCATGTTAACGTTGAACTGGCAAATAAAAACGAAACAAGTTAATCTTGACTCGAGTAGTTTACTGATACAACTATTTTAAGATACAAACTTAATCTTGAATCGCATAGTAGTTTATGAGGTACGTGCTAGTGGAATAAATATACCTAGATCTATCTTGAACTTTCATTGTGTGGTTTTGCTTCGAGTTGAGTAGACGAGTTTCTCTTAGTGAGATTGTCGTTCAATAGCTTTGATAAGTTATCAAGGTGAACTAGCGTTGTGCGCTATAAGCATTTATTGATTTATATAATTTACAAGTGTTACCACTACATATTATAAAGATGTGGAGTGGACGAGTGGTGGAATCGTCTCTGAGTGCTATACCAGATTATAGCTGCAGCAAATGTGATAAGCGTTTTCTACGCAACTATGATAAGAAGAGACATGAGTTGGTATGCGGTCGAGTCTACAGGTGTAAACATTGTGGTAATGTTTGCGATACTGAGCATAGAAGAGACGTACATGAAGAAAGATGTGAAAAAACTATATCTCGCAAGAAAATCAAGTCTGAGCCTAGCAAGCATCAACTTTTGACAATGACGGATGGGTGTGATATGACCGAATATGAAACATCATTTGAAAGGCGTCTTAAATCATATTATATTCGCTGTGATACCTTCAAGGATATGAAAACTTATCTGGAGGAGTCAAAACATCGCATAATTCAAGCTATAAAGAAAGAACTGTCGATACATAAAAGTGTGAAAATTAACATCATGGTCGACTGTCAATTTGTGAATGTTCATGGAGAGACGTGTGACAGAACATTTAAAACACGTAACCAACCTGTGTTTTTAGAAACTGATATGGACACCCTCTTGGAAACAGAATTTAAGAAGATTTGTACTGAAATGGAAGAATGTCAACTTAAAGGAAGCAACTGGGCCTTGCTAGCAGTTGATGGAGTTCGACTCCGAATTAACAAGTACAATGTCCTTCGAGGGAGCAGCTATATTCCTCTACCTGCATCTGTGGAAGCGAGAAAAGCCTGCATAAACCCACAGAATTATAGTGACGAGAAGTGCTTTATATATGCGGTTCTTGCAAAATTCGTTGATAAGAATGCTCATCGCGTCGGCAAGTACAAGGATCACCAAGAAAAATACAATTTCTCATGCGTTTCGTTTCCTACGAGCTTGGGCGAAGTCGCTAAATTTGAAAAGCTCAACAATATGTCCATAAATGTGTTTGGACTGGATGAAAAACATGAAGTGTTTCCTGTAAAGGTAGTCAAGGAAGAATTATCTGATCATCGCGATCTTCTTCTGTTGAGTGATTCAGCTGGCAAACATCACTATGTATACATAAAGGATTTTGAGAAGCTTATTCGCGGCCAGAAAACTAAACATCATGGGCAAATATATGTATGTAAAAGATGTTTCAGTCATTTTGATGATCAACATGGAGCGAGTGGAATGAAAAAATTGGAGGAGCACAGCGAAATATGTAGACAACATGGTATTGCTAGATGCGTTATGCCTACAAAAGAAAACTCTATCGTCAGATTCAAAAACGTGGAAAGAATGTTGAAACTTCCTTATGTTATATACGCTGATTTTGAGAGCATTCTCACACCTTACCATACCTGCGCCTCTAATCCTGAAACCTCCTATACAACACCCTATCAAAGTCATTCTCCAATGAGCTTTGCTGTTTACGTCAAACCATCATCCAGCGTTGACAAAGTAGAAACCGATCTTCCTACACATCCCTACGTGTATCGAGGTCATGATGCTGCTGAGAAGTTCATAGAGTATCTAACTTCCCTTGCGAAGAAAATTAGTGACTTATACAAATCTGCTAAGCCTCTGAAACTTACAGCTGAAGAACAAGAATCGTTCGATGCTTCTACAATATGCTACCTGTGCGGGCGTGAATTTACAGAAGATAATTGGAAGGTTCGCGATCACGATCATGTATCCGGGGTGTACAGAGCATCTTTACACAATAAATGTAACCTGGCCTGTAAAACACCTAATTATATTCCTGTTTTCATGCATAACCTGAGTGGGTATGACTCTCATTTTATTGTTAAGGAGTTAGGTTGCACAAGCGAAAGAGTGGAGGTAATACCAAACTCTGAAGAAAGCTATATCTCATTCTCAAAATATGTTGGAGATATTAAACTCAGATTTGTGGATACCTTCCGTTTCCTGAGTACAAGCTTGGACAAGTTAGTGAAAAACCTAACTACGTATCCCGAAACAGAGAAGTACTTCGGTGAAGAGAAGATTGGCTTGATGACACGTAAGGGAGTGTTCCCCTATGATTATCTCACATCGTGGGACGTTTTGAATGATACTCATCTGCCTCCAAGGAAAGCATTCTACAATAAATTAAACGAAGAAGAAATTACCGACGATGACTACGAGCATGCTGCAAATGTATGGAATCAGTTTAATGTAAGAAATTTGGGCGAGTACAGCGATATTTACTTAATCTCTGATGTTCTGCTCCTCGCAGATGTCTTTGAAACATTTAGAGACCAGACTCTGAAAACACATAAAGTAGATCCTGCACATTATTTCACTTCTCCAGGGCTTACATGGGATGCTATGCTGCTGTATACTGGAATTGAGCTGCAATTGCTGCTGGACTACGATCAGCTGCTCATGGTTGAATCTGGTATAAGAGGAGGCTTATGCCAGGTTTCTCATCGCTATGCTGAGGCGAACAATATCTATATGGCACAGTATGACTCTCGGAAACCCTCTCAGTTTATTACATACGAAGACGCCAATAACCAATATGGCTGGGCAATGTGTAAGGCCCTTCCTTATGGAGGTTTTAAGTGGGTTTCCCCTGATCATCTAGACTTGGATTTATTGAAGGAAGATGACCCCCTTGGATACATCTTAGAAGTTGATGTCGAATATCCTGTCGAGCTCCACGATCTTCATAATGATTTGCCCTTCCTGCCTGAGAGTCTGAAACCGCGTGAGACGTCTTCAGAGAAGTTAATTGCTCATCTTGGATGCCGAAAGAAGTATGTGGTACACTACATGGCCTTGAAACAAGCTCTTGGTCATGGTCTACTATTAACAAAGATTCATCGAGCACTTCAGTTCCATCAATCGTGTTGGCTAAAACCTTACGTCGAGTTTAATAACCGACTGCGACAACAAGCTAGAAATGATTTTGAGAAGGACCTTTATAAACTATTCAATAATGCTATGTTTGGAAAAACTATGGAAAATATTCGTAATCGTATGGATATACGGCTTGTGACAAACAGCAAAACGTTAGAAAAACTCATAGCTAAACCTATATTCATTGATCGAACCATATATGGACCTAATCTTGCGGCTGTACATATGGCTTCTCGTAAAATAGTGTTCAACAAGCCCATATACATTGGTATGAGTGTACTAGACATCTCCAAGACTCTAATGTATGCCTATCAATATGACGTGTTACTTCCATATTATGGAGCTGAAAATCTTAAACTCTTGTATATGGATACGGATTCTTTCATCCATCGAGTGTCTACTAAAGATATATATCAGGATAAATTACGTATGCTTGAACATCTGGATACATCTGATTACCCTGCAAACCATGTATGTCATTCTACACACAACAAAAAAGTGTTGGGAAAGTTTAAAGATGAAGCCTCTGGAAAAATCATTCATCGTTTTGTAGGTCTCAGGCCTAAAATGTATGCTATCGATATTGATGGTTCTGTGATAAAAAAAGTTAAAGGTATAAAACGTAGCGCCATTAAGCAATACATCAACTTCAATAGCTATGTAGAGTGCCTTAAAACTTTGAAAATTGTTAGAACTCCGATGAATTTAATCCTATCCCGACATCACAATATTTCTACGGTTGAAGCTAATAAAATAGCCTTATCACCTCACGATGACAAGAGAGTGATTGAAGGGGATGGAATATCGACGTATGCGTATGGACATTACAGTGTCGAGAATAGTACCTAGACATGGGTACTTAAAGCTTGTCTGTAGAAAAAATTGAAGATTGTTGAACTATGAACTTCGTGCGCCAATGGCACATCTAACCAAGAGAGAAGAATGATAATGCGAATAATAAGAAGAAGAACTGAGGAGGGCGCTATCGTCTTTCAGCAGTGTATACTTGTTTTCTAAATGTTAATGCTAGTGTATGTATCTCTGTAAGTTGAATAAAAATTATCTCATTGCTATTATTCTTTTTTTATTTCATTGCTTGCCTTAACATCCCTATTTCCTCATTAGGTCAGGTTAGGTTAGGTTAACTTAGTTGGACTATAAGATACAGTAGTTGATAATGATGATGATTGTTGCCGAGTTAGGTTATTAGTGAAATGTAATCAAAATAATAATGCGAGAAATGCAAAAATGACTGGATAGGTTAGACTGCTCTTCAACTACTATAAAACAAAGCTATTACTGAAGAAAACTTAGTAAAATGTTCTTAAATCAATTAAAATAACTCTATCAGCGTTAAAAATGCCTACTAGAGTGTCTTAAAACATCTTCAAACTGGCGAAAAAAATGCTTCTCACGAGTCTAAGATGCCCTGAAAATCCTCAAAATACCTGTGAAGGAGCTAAAATGTCTTAATTTATTAGCGCTCGAAAAATACCGTTAAAAAGCGTCTAACGCCTATAAAAGTGTTTCAAAGGATTCTGAAAAACCATGCAAAATGTTGGTGACAAAGTCTAAAATACCCCTATAGTGCTTAAAATGTCTCTAAAATGGCTGAAATGATAATTAACTGGTCTAACAACCTTGAAATAGCTGGTTCAGTATCCCTGATATTGAGAAAATTATCTTCCATTACCCTTCAAAGTGTTTAAAGCAAACAATAATAGACATGGGCGTCCGGAATAACTCTCAGATTGCCTTAAATAACGTAAAATTCGTCTAAAATACTCTGAAAAATGTTTAAACTGTACGTAAAAGTCTTCAGAATATCTGGAAACAGGCTGAAATATCTACCAGCGAGTCCAAACGGACCTCAAAACACCCTGCAAATATATAATATGGCGTCTAAATCACTCAAAATTGCCTGGCCGTTGTGTAAAATAATTTGTAAAAGCGTCCTGCACAGCCTAAAGCAACTAAAATATCTGTTAACGGTCTATAAACAACGTCAAAATACCATGAAACCTCTGAAAAATCGATCAAATAACCTGTATTATCTTCAAAATAGTCTGAAAAGTTCTTAAATATGTTGTAAAAGCAGCCTGAATATACTAAAAGTGCTTAAAAAAGAGGACTCAAAATAGTATCAAAATGTTTATGAAATTCCTAGAGGGAGATCAGCACAGCGTATGGCAGGATAGAATAGAGAAGCAAAGGAGGGAATAGGATAGATGATAAGAGGACAGAATGAATGTCTAGAAACGTATCATGTTAGTAGAATAGAATAAATAATAATAAGAGGATCTACCTTAGGTTAGGCTAGGCCAGGTTAGATTAGGTTAGGTTAGACGAGTAGAAGTATGGGGCTTAGGTAAGGTTAAAATATCTTAATAAATAGGAAGGTTTAAGCTCCTCTTAGGTTAAGTAATGCTAGGTTAGGTTACCCGAGTAGTAGTATGAGGCTTAGGTTAGGTTAGGTTAGGTTAGGTTAGGTTAGGTTAGGTTAGGTTAGGTTAGACGAGTAGAAGTATGGGGCTTAGGTAAGGTTAAAATATCTTAATAAATAGGAAGGTTTAAGCTCCTCTTAGGTTAAGTAATGCTAGGTTAGGTTACCCGAGTAGTAGTATGAGGCTTAGGTTATGTTAAATTATGAAAGACTGAGTAAGAAGAGTAGGAGCTGGGCTAAGTTAGGTTAGCGCAGCGATGAGGGGGGCGAGGTGTCATTATGTTGTGGGTAATATATTGGATCAAATTAGAAAGCTCTTGCGTTAGGATGTATACATTAGATATAGCGAACAAAATACTCATCTATTACAACGTACATAAACACGTGTGTGTCCCTGCTATTTGTCTTAGATATTGATCCCATTATCACTAGAACACCTACAATACCTGCTTCTAGTACCATCTCACCTAGTAATCCTTAGATTACGCATGGCGGCCATCTTGCGCATTTGGGTCTGTTCCAGCCTTCCCTCAACCTACCTACTGTTATTAAATGCTAAGGTGTATTTAACAAGAATCATATATCGTGTGAAGGAAAATGTAACTCACAAACCTAAACGCAGAAAATACAATCATCAGTGGCTTATAAAAATGCTGCATCAAAAATGTTCACTTTTAAAGATTCACACCGACGACGCTTAGTATGTTGTGAGGAAAGGCAAACTGATTGGTTTTTCCCTGTATGGAAGTGCACGGTTTGGACGCTGTAGTGCATTGAAGTGAGAGATGGCTGTGTGCGTTCGCATTTCGTTAATAAACCCAACATCGAGCTGTCTACATCACAAATGAGCTTCGAACTGTGTCCCTTCTACATCATTGTAGAGCCTATATCGGCGGTGCTCTACCTCTCGCACGTGACCGAATACGTGCGGTTGTCTTTGAAGATTTTCAATTGCTCCACAGAATTGAGACATACGGTTCTCCGCTGACGTTACAAAAGTGCCATACACCATACGTCTTCTGCTTTCCCGGATTATCCTCCCCTTATGTAGGACTTACAAGCCAGTGCCTAGGGTCAGGCGCCTATCTGGGAGCAGAGGGAGTGAAGACCAGAGGGAGTGAAGACCTGGAAGCGAGTGGCCAGCCAAGCACCAGGTATGATAGTGAGGAAGAGGATGATAATATGAAATGCAGGCGAAATGGATGATTGGAAGGCTGATAATGGAGAAATTTGTGGAATGAATGGCGGAGGAAACCGGAGAACCCGGAGAACCCGTCCACCACGAATACCACATGCGGGTCCCGCCTAGGTGGTAGGCGAGCGGTTTAACCACTCAGCCACGGCACCACCATTATACTTCCAGACTCAGGGAAGAATGGGGAATAATCCTGGCTGGAGAAAAATTTCTACCCCCTGCCGGGAATCAAACCCGAGACCTCTTTCACAGCAGGCAGGTGCTCTACCAACTGCGCTACGGGGCCAGCCCCATACACCATACTCTTCATACAATTCCACAGAAAATAGTCGGGAGGTGTCAGATCTGGTGACCGTGCGGGCCATCGAACTGATCCACCTCTACCTATCCATCGATTTTAACATGCGACGTTGAGGTGATTTTCCACATTTACATCAAAGTGTGCTGGAGCTCAAGTCGGCCATTTCAGTACTGGTGTACTGGTACGTGTCGCACTGCTGTTAAAAATGTTATTGAAACTGGAAACTACACAAGTGACGCAGCAGGATGCGCACCAAGGACTCTATGAAGGAATTTAGCGCATGCGCACGAATGTTATTATGCTCAGGTCGCCCATCCCAGTACACAGATGGTTAATGGGTTGCATACCTTCCGTATTGAGATATCAGTACAAATTTTAACAAATTGTAACAACCGTTCGTTCTCAAGCTTCGACGCTCTTCAGCGTCCAAACTGTCCATTTCCGGACAGGGGTTCCTATTTGAAAACCGACCAGTTTGCCATCCCGCCCAACATACTAAGCGTTGTCGGTGCTTTTTTTTGGGGGGGGGGGCAATCAGTATACTAATAAAATGAGTCACTGCTCACAGTATTGTACACAATATTACAATAGAAACACTAAGATGAAAAAACGAATAATTTAACTTTTAGGAAACTCAAAACCAACAAACCCACTTTATTCTCCAAGATCCACGATAGTAAAAAAATCTGATGTATTGCACTCACATGACTTTCTCTACTGTTGCACTAACTATTCTTACAAACCCTTATTCCTATATCTTCTTCATGCTAGTCGATAAACCTTAGCAGAAATTATCTTATTGCTTATTTCCTTGTAGGTGTAAGGGGAATATTGGAATGTAGTAGGCTTTAAGTGATAGTCAAATCTTTTAAACCTGGTCGCTATATGAAGGTTTGAAATTCCGTTCTCTTTACACGGCCCAGAAATAAAAGTGAATAACGACCTTCCATTTGAGAAAAATGCAAGTGATGAAGAACTCACACAAATAACAAGGAATATCTCCGAAATGGTTCAATCCACAAAAAATGCGGTTGGACATAAATAGTGTGCTTCAACGAGATCTACAGTTTTTTAAAGTAAGATTTGGTCTCTTTCCTACCGTTTACCGGTTATACAAAAGTCATCGAGAGTAAAGAGGACTACGTGGAATATAGGGATAAAATTAAAAATATGAATTTCATTTGCCATAGAATATCTCAAAAATAAGGCATTTTAAGCCAAATCGTTATAGCCATTTTTAAGAAATCAAAATTTGCGAAAGATGTTCCATATAAAGAATAGTTTGGGGTGGAGGAATTTTCTTCAAAATCTTAGTGTCACGTCGTTGAAAAATATAAAACTTAAATACTAACTTTGGTTTTGAACGACTTTTCGTTTTGCAGTTATGCTGTTCACAGACAGGCAAACACATACACACACACACACACACACACACACACACACACACACACACACACACAAACACGAACTTTATTTTAAAAAAGCCTTTTTTTAAAAAAAAATTCTAGGGGCCTCAAAGCATATATTTTCGGTGAAATCTCGACATCGAATTTTTGGGTGATGTACAATACTTCCTCTGCTTACTATAGATAGTAGAGAAAATAAAAACCGAAATGGTTCACTCCACAAAGAATGCTCTTGGATATAACTTGTGTGTTTTAACGATACCTAGAGTTTTACTTTCTTTACTGGTAACTTCCCAAAAATTCGATGTTGAGATTTCACTGGAAATTTATGTTTTGAGACCCCCAAAATTAAAAAAAAAGTATACGTGACGCGCAGGTACAGTGAGCCAAGGTTTGGACATGGCTGCCTTAAAGCATTAATTTATAAGTGGACTTTGACGCAAACATTCCTCTCCGTCGAAGACGTCGCCTTTAAGACCTATAAGATCTTGTGTTTGGTGTCCGGACTAGCTCTAGCAAGAGGTCCTAATCTACAGAGTATGCGTGAGTTATGGTAGGAATGAAACCAAACGAAGAATTAACCAACATTTAACTTTATTGGTAAATTTCCAGATTTGTAGAGAACTGTCGACGATATTTAAATAGAATGTAACTTTGTAACTTCAACTACAACGTTATAACACTTTAACTTTGTCACCCTTTAGCAACCGCTGAATTATGTATACGCGCTAGCTTACGTACAACTCAGAAATTGCACGTGTACTCTCGGCTCGATTCAAGACGAGTGTCTATTGCGTTGCATTTGTTTTTGCGTGCGCAACATGAAGGAAGCGATTTCCATTGGCTAACTTTAGAGCACGTCATGGTAAGATAGGAATCAGCCCGCGGAATCACTCTGGCTTCGCACAAACAACAATTGTAACCTTATCACTCATTTAAATCTGCCTAGGCTTCCATTCTTGAGACTTTAACATATTCAGCTTTATTACGTCTTCCCCTTAACTATTCACTAGAATCTCCTTTTGTTTCTTTCTATTATCAAATATATTGACATTATAATTTCGGTTTCAACTTGCCTATTAATTATTTGAGGGAGATAGTGTTCATTTTTATGAACGTAACAACAATTTACGATTAGGGTGAGCTATAAAATACAAGACTCCTGGCTCATAATGTTTCTTTAAGCGATAATATTGTTATTGTTAAACATTATTTCCACAGTCAATGCTAACTCCATTTCCTTTGTGTTTTTCAGCAGAGAAACCTGTTTGTCTATTTATTCGTTATTTTTAGGCGCCGGGAAGAAGAGGGAAGAAATAATAATGAGACAGTTCCTTGAGGAGTATTTCTTGCGCAGATTTTTCTTTTAAAATTAATATTCTTTTATTCAAAGGCAAAGCGCGGCTAGGGGGGGGGGGGGGGAGCAGCTTTCAAACAAGGAACCCATCCCTACATCTTGATTACGGAACAAGGCTTGTTGGGTTGTAGCAGCTGCAGAGGAGGGATTTCAGATGGATGTCCGGATAAATGCTGAGCCGCTTAGGTTCCTTCTTTCTTTTTAAGAGATGCATAAGCAGAGCTACAACTTAAGGGCCTGCTTTGGGTTAGTGCGTATAAAAACTTGCTAGCAGGGAGGAGCATTTCCCTCTCACTTTCCTTTTGCTTGTTGCAGTAATATATTTTGCTGTTATTTTGGTAGTCAAATCAAACTTATTAGCATCCTTAATATAAGTAGCGAGGCTCGCAGATATATTGAAGACTTCCTAAAAGTTTTCCTCTTCTCTTTATAATTTTTGGGTTGATTCTAATTTATTGCTTTGAAGGGTGGCCCCTTTTTAACATTTCCACATGTAAACTAAACATAAGGTGATTAAACTGGGAGTGGGTAGTTTGGGTATTATTCTGAATGCAGCTAACCCAAAAAGAGTGGATTCTTTGGCTGTAATTTACCAATCAATGTAAAAAATCTGATGTGTTACACTCACATGACTTTCTCTACTTCTGTACTAACCATTCTTACAAACTCTTATTCCTGTATCTTCTTCGTGTTAGTTGAGATAAACATTTGTACAAATTATCTTATTGCTTATTTCCCTGTAGCAGGCCCGAATTTAGGACCTCTGACGCCCTGGGCCAAAAAAAAAAAAAAAAAAAAAAAAAAAAAACACATTTGCTTCCCCCCCTCCCCCCAACTTGCAATACATATATTACTTAAATTTTCACAACATAGAGAATGGTTTCACTAGTTTGGATACTTAAGTATGAGTGGCAAACATCATAAGTGAGGTTATTAAAATTTAAGTAGGAACATCTTAATAGAAAGAACTTACACTAAAGAGGCATCAGCCCCTATTAGATGTCAAAACATATGCTGTTTAAATAACAAGAGGCTTCCGCCTTGCCCTGCCATATGCAAACAAGTTTATGAGTTCATTATAGTCCATTTTCACTGGTAAGTGAAAGAGCACCAAGATAACTAAGACGATCCTTCACTTGTGATGTTCTTAAATAATTATTTATGCGTCTTAGAGCAGAAAATGATTTCTCAGTTGAGCAGTTGGAAGCAGGAGTGCTCAAGTATATTTGTAGAGCTATGTTTAAGTTTGGGTAAACACTCTCTAGACAGTTACCTTACAGCTGTGTAGGAGAGTGCGTCGCATTTTCATTCTTTTCTATGTAGTTTCTGAAGTGTAAGCATTCAAGTACAAATGCTGAATCTTCAAGATCCGAACTGTAGACTTTCTGAAGTCTGGATTATGCTTCCTGAATTTCAAGTGGACTAAGCATCTTCAGATTTGTCAAAAACATAAATGGTTCACTGAATTCCTTGCAGGAAGAAACTCTGTTGTTCAATTCTTCAATCAATTTATCCAGAATCAAAAGGAACTTGATGTTTCATGTCTATGCTTTTTTTCTTGGTGCAGCTTTCCAGTAATTTTGCCGCCCCCTAAAATGTGCCGCCCTGGGCAGTTGCTCGGTTTGCCCTTACGTCAATACGGCCCTGCCTGTAGGTGCAAGGGGAATATTAGAATACAGTAAGCTTAGAGCGATAGTCAAATATTTTTAGCTTTGAGATCCCGTTCTCTTTGCAAGCTTAACATATACACAAATGAACAACGATGTTCCATTTCACGAAAGTCTTAAGTTTTCCAAAACTGACACAAACAACAAGGCATATCTCCGAAATGGTTCACTCTACAAGAAAATTTATTCAGACGTAAATTGTGTGTTTTAGCAAGATATACATTTTTTGTAGAGTAAGATTTTCTCTTACGATTTGCGAGTTATTCGAAAGTCATCCAGAGTAAACAGGACTGCGTAGGTTATAGCCAGAATATTAAAAATGTACATTCCATTTGTCATAAAATATCTTAAACGTATGACATTTTAATCAAAATCGTTAGAGCCATTTTCAAGAAAATCAAAATTTTCGGAAAATTTTCAATGTAAAGGGTAGTTTAGGGTGGGGCTATGTTCTTCAAAATCTTCGTGTCGCATCCTTGAAAGTCATTAAATACTAACTTTGATTTCTAACCAACTTTTCGTTTTTGAGTTATACTGTCCACAGACTGACGACACACACACACAAACACACACACACATACACACACACAAGCACACACACATACACACATGGACCTTTTCTAAATTTTATTTTTTGATTCAGGGGGCCTCAAAATATATATTTCCATTGAAATCTCGACATCGAATTTTTGAGTGGAATACAATACTTCCTCTATTTACCAATAGAGAAAGTAAAAATTGCTGCAAAAGCTGTATATACGCATATACTGGGATATAAGTGCAAATTCTTTTAGCAGTATTTGAAGAGAGAATCTAAATAATTTGGCTTAGTAATAAATGAAAATAAATCAATTCTTAAAATGCAGTAATTATAATAAAAAGTTAAAAAAAAATGTACAAATCAATGGCATGCAAAATAAGGCACATTTGACATTTAAATACCTTGGTGTCAAAGTAAATGGAAGTAATAAACTGGAAGAAGAAACTAAAGAAAGGCTTGTCAACGGCGGTCTGGCATATTTTGCCAATCAGTATTTATTTACAAGTAAATTAATATTCAAATCTGCAAAGATGGGATTGTGTGAAACACTTATTAGACCAGTCTGCACCTACTTATGTACTCAAAGAAAGGACAAAACAAAAATTATTAATCTTTGAAATAAAAGTACTCAGAAGAATATTTGTACCAAAACAGAGGAACAGATAAAAACTGGAGAATGAAGGCAAACAATGAACTAAATAAACTAATCAAGTATCATAGATGAGTAGAATACCGTGAAACAGTGTTTGGTATTACAAGCAAGAATATAGGGGAAAGAGACTTGGATATATACATGGATATATACATTTGTACAATTCAAAAGATTCTACAGGAAATAGATATTGGATCTTTATGGCTAGATAGTGGAAGAATAGAAGAGGGATTCTGGAAATAAATAAAAATAAGAATGGAAGATATTGAAAAACAGGTATTATGGGCTAATCTTAATAACAAAATATCTCTGATATTATATAAAACATTGAAAAATGATTGGGGCAGAGGAAACTATATCGAAATCTATGATAAATAGGAAGAGAATGGTGGCCATGGGCTAGAACAGGCGTAATTACTCAAGGGTCATAAGGGAGGGATATATTAAAGGGAGATGTCCAATGTGTCAAAAAGATGTCAGCATTTGGCATTTTATTTTTTATTGTCACCAAATAAAATATTGGAGAGACGAATTCCTTCTGCATAAATGGGAAAATATACCAAAAGAAATAAGAGGCAAAAGAATCTTGAATCTAAAATCAGAAGAACGCATAATAAAATTTGAAAAGTTTATTGGAAAGGTGAGACAAAAATGGCTATGGAAAACAGGGAACACTAAGGAGAATAATTAGGTTGCTTAATATGATAGGAAAGTTAGCATGAGGTATAGGGGGAAACCAAAATTTTATATCCTAAGTTTAATATAATGATGTCTCATTATATCCACAACCCGGGTTAACTATAATAGGGCATGGAAAAATGCAACTCTCAAAACAAGGAGATAAATGGGATAATAAGGTCAATAAGTCAATAATTATATATGTAAGGACATACTGTAATTAATTTAGGATATTGGATTCTTTGAACTAAGTAATATTTAACTGTAAAACAACCAGCAGAAATTAAATTTAAATTTTTTGGATATAAATTTGTATTTAATGTTTTGTATTTTATATATTGTAAATGCAGTAGTAATAATGATGATGATCATGATGATGATAACCATAACAACAACAACAACAATAATAATAATAATAATAATAATAATAATAATAATAATAATAATAATAATAATAATAATAATAATAATAATAATAATAATAATAATAATAATAATAATAATAATAATAATAATAATAATAATAATAATAATAATAATAATAATAATAATAATAATAATAATAATAATAATAATAATAATCATTACAATAATAAATATATCATTATAGTAATGAAGTATCAAGTATTAAACTATGTTAGATCACTTAGATTGGAGTGTTTGGACATCTTTAAGGATGGGTAAGCAGAGTCTAATTAAAAAGTGATGCACATGGAAACCTATAGGAGGGAGAGCAGATGACAGACCAAAACTGAAATTGGAAGATGATGTGATGCAAGACTTAAAGAAAACTGAAAGTGACAAATCAGAACATAGTCAAAGGCAGAGAAAGTTGGACGAGGATTGTTGAGAAGGCCAAAATATTCACTTTTAAAATTGTGGTGTCATAGGATGATGATGAATTGAGGAAAAGAACATTACTTAATATTTGCTTCACTTGCAAAATTATAATTTTACTCATTGACCAGTAAGTTTTCAGATTGGTTAGTATAGGCATGGACACGAGAGGAGAGGTAGCGATCGCACGTGCCTCACTCACCCCACATTCTTTGTGCCTGCAATCAGCACAGTGGTGGGTTCGTTCCACCTACGTGGTAGTAATAATTTCTACCCTATTGTGAACTATTTTGTTTACATTATGCATATTTTGCATACAAAACTTATTACAGCCACCTACTGTTGTTAGGCAAATTACACAATCTTCAAGTTTATAACCTTCCTTTATCTTATGCACGTAATACTTACGCTACCTTACGATTAACATACCAAATTGGTTTTCTTTCACAATAAATAAAGAGTAACGTTCCATTGCTATTCTGCGTTAAACCTGATTTAAAACTATTTGATCAGCATAATAGGTTTTTGGTTTTAAACTTCGAAACACGAAATACAATAGTTTATATTCAATAAACTAATAGAAACCAAACCACTAAAAAGTAGGATTATATCGTCCCTTTTAAACCTTTACAAATGCGAGTATTCAGAAAGTACCTTTTGAAACTGTAAATAATATCTGTAAGATCACCAAAGTTTGATTTATGCTTTCTATCAAAGTGGCGTTTAATATCGTAGTGCCTTATATATGTGCAAATTGAAATCCGCATATTAAATAACAAACTTTCCTGTTTTTGTAACTTAAAACAAATTCTCTCTAGCACTCTTCATGAAACAGCCCTACTCGCCACTGAATGAGACATGTCGGAACCTGAATAGCAGTGCAATGGAGGGTTGGCAGGTGGAGTGAGGCAAGAACGTGTCCCAGTGGAGTGGCCAGTTGATGCGATTTTACCCATGCCGGGGTTAGTACCTCTAAGCAGGCATAGCACACAAAACATGGGCTAGTCTCGTGATAACGAATGGTGTACCGTATCATCAGAAGGTGTATTTCCAGCAAGATCTTGGTATCAAATTTTTGGGAGGAATCCAAAGCTCTCTGTACCATCTACAAGTAGGTAATAGAGAAAGTAATAATATTATTTTTAGAACAAAAAAAGATCATATGTATGTACATCGCCACATCTATGTGTATGGCTTTGAACAACATAGCTCGGAATACTAAACTTTGAATTAATCCCAAAAACGGTCAAGGAAGCAAGAGAAACTTGTTGTAGAATTCTTCCAACCCTTTATATTTACTTTTTCGAAATTGCTCAATAGTTGTGATTTAATCGATACTAAATAAAGAGAGATTGTTTTTTCTTCTTCTGAGTTTAAGGTTCTTTAACCAAGTGAGTCATACTACAGTCTGAATGCATGAAATGTGTATCATATTAATAAACAAAGCAATGCGCAAGCACGAAAATTATAGATTTCCCATTCGAAAACCAATTCTTTGCAGTGCATACGTTCGATCCTGAAAGCTTCATTTCCTTTGTAATTTGAGAATTTTCTCTTACATGTTTTAATAACGTTTGCGATAGCTGATTATAACTGAGTTCCAGGAACCTTTGAGCCAATGATTTTGTTAGCTACACTGCCTTAGCTAATTGCTTTTCTTTAACATGAAACTCGCTTATGGCCTCATTCTCTAAAAAATATCACATTGCCTAGCTAATGATTGCCATTGAGACTTATTGCGTTATACATTGATTTTAACATATGGAAATTATTTATTGCAATTACTTATCTCCCTGGCATTTTTAGTTCTAGTAAGTAGAAGAAGTATTGCATTTACACCCAAAAATTCGATGTCGAGACTTCGTCGGAAATATAATATGTTTTAAGGTCCCCTGAATCCAAAAATATTTTAGAGAAAGGTCCTGTGTGTGTCCTTGTGCCTGAGTGTGTGTGTCTGTGAACACAATAATTCAAAAACGAAAAGTGGGTTAAAAACCAAAGTTGGTATTTAAGTTTAATATCTTTCAAGGATGCGACGCGAATATTTTGAAGAAAATTCCTCCACCCTAAACTGTCCTTTACATGGAAAATTTTTCGAAAACTTTGATTTTCTCGAAAATACCTCTAACGATTTTAATTAAAATGCCATATATTGAAGATATTTTTATGGTAAATGAAATGTATATTTTGAATTTTCTGGCCATAGCCTATGTAGTCCTGCTTACTCTTGGTGACTTTTGCGTAACTGGTAAACCGTAAGAGTTAGACTAAATCTTAGTATACAAAAACATACATCTCGTTAAAAAACACAATTTATTTTTGTTTCTCCTTTTCTTGTTTTCATCGCAAATGCTTGCTACCACAACGAAGACATTTAAATACGGTTTCCCAAGCTATCACTATAAAAGTTTTGGTTATATTCAATTACGAACGTAAAAATCTGGAGTAAGATATATTTTGGGAGCTGTCTATCAGTGCAGTCAATTTCGTCAAATTACTAGACCAGGCTGTTTCATTTTAAGTTTAATTTGTATTTATTATTTGTTATAATACTGTTTTCAGCTGTTTCTACTGTTCGTTTACTTTTATGTCCCAGAACTTTTCATAATGCCTTGTAAATGACAAAGTAGCTTTAACTTTAACGTTACTATACCCTTTGCAGTGGAAAAGGCCAAAGTGATTGCGTGTTCTTTTAGTCATAATCATCATATATTTGGTGATATTAAAAATACACAGTGCAAAAGTAGCTCAGTGATGGCGTTATGTTTATATTTATCAACTATGATAAGTGTTAAAGATAGGAGTTTGCTTATAATTGATAAAATTCTTCATTTAGGCAATAATTTGCACTTGAAAACAATTTCAGACTATAACGGTATTGTGCCAAAGTCGCCTTACTTATATGCTGGTGAAGTTTTGCTGCAGGATATTATAAATGATGACGTAAAAGTAACCTGCAGTGCAGTGACAAATAACTTTGAATTACAATGGATCATACCAAGAGATTAAGGTAGTGTGCTAGAAAAAGAACAGCGAGAGAAAGTCATATGAATGTAAAATATTAGACATTTTATATAAAATTGTGTATCTTGGCCTTCCATAATTTTGGATCAACACTATTTTATATACGACTTCGTTTAAAAATTCAGTAATATTCCATCCGTAGCTATAGAATACAGTAACATGTCGCCCTAAATCCCTTTTTGCAGAATCAGCCCTTTAACAAAACCAATCACCTTCTGTGTCTTTCAATTTGGAGTTATTAAACCGTAGCGTTTTTAGTTTAGTGTTATCCCAGTAGAGTGTGGCACTTTACGAAGCTTATCCTAGATGCCAGGTGTGTGCGAGTTGTCGAAGCCTATTTAACTTTCGCAGTTCTTTTTTCCTGCTATCATATCTTCCCCCCTTTATCCCAACCATTCTCTGTTAGTTTCCAACATCCATTTCGCTTCGTGTATCGCTATTAACTTTCTTCTTTTCCTCTCCCATCCTACTCTCCCTTACAACGGTCCTTTAATTACCATCCTCTGCGCCAACTTTGTATCTAATACCGTATCGCCGTTTTCTCGCAAACTACAGTTAACATAACACGTTATGTAGGTACCTTACAAGGATATCGGATACGTCCGAAGAAATTAAATTTCCTCTCAAAATTGTTCATTTGGGAACTAAGAAGTTATTAAAGATAAAATGAAACCTGACATACAGGATGGAAGTGAAATGATCCGTCAGACTTTAACTGTGAATTTCTCATGTTGTGAATAACAAGAAAGTCTAATACCAAAATGTTGAAAACTTTATAGTTTACTGGAAAAAAATATTTTTATCAAAAATTTATCATCACCTGGCAGAATTATTATTCATTGAAGGTTCTTGATTTATGGCTATATTCATAGAAAATTGAATAAACAACTTTTTCCTTTGGCGTATTTCAATAGATTCAACGGTTTTTGTGTAAATTAAATCTAAAAGAACCCACAATTTGTTGCCTTTCTGTTGCAAAAAAATTTAAAGTGTATGTAATTTTTTATTCATATCCGTCCTTGGTTAATTAAGTTTATTTTAAAGACACTTCTGGCAAGGTTTTAGGGGTTAAAAGGCTAGATTATGATAAAATAGGGGTTAAATTTGCAAAATCAGCAAAAAACACAAAATTGATATTTTTGACCCAAACCAGCTTACAAACTCACCTTAAGCGATACTCATATCTTACGTGCAAATAGATGAGGTTATAGCACTGATCCTTGAGGAACTCCGTGCTTATTTATTTATACTCTGAGATAGTCTTTTAAAAGGGAAACGGTTATATTTACTTTTGTTTCCTTTTATCGAGGAAATACATGACTCTTTCTTGAAATACTTTTATTTCTTTAAAAGCAAATGTTCTTTAAGAAATTTTATACTCAACCGCTTTTGGGCAGTAACAAGATATTCCTTCGTATGCACAATTTATTTCTATTTTAATTAAAATTGTACCAAAACAGGAAGAGGGAAGAAACTAGAGCCCAAAGTGAAAGGAACTATATGGCGAAGGAAAGTGATTACTCAAAAAGACAATAAAATTTAGTTCTAGAGAGGCTCCCAGACACCAAATAGACTTTGACCTTTATAATAACTTATAGAATCAATAAGTTATTTTCAAGTTTATTAATGCACTTAATTACTGAAAAGAATGTCTATTGACAAAGATCATATTGTCTGGCTCCGAAGTTCGGGTTAACTACCGGTATGGAGTGATTTACTTTCCTCCAAAGATCTAGGCATGTTGAGATACTAATATATACTCTTTTTGGTCGTTTGAAAAGCACAGTGGATCAGATTGATAGCTGAATGCCCGGAGGCACTACAGGTCTTGAAGACCAATGTGAGACCTTGTGATCTTCAACAGGTGCAGTTGGAACCACTATACTGTGAAACTAGATTACCTGAATTAAAAGGAAGGGATTTATTTAAAATAGTTTCATATCTGGAAGAGCAGAATAAGTGCTTTTATGGGCATCTTGCAAATTGAAGTAAAAATGCGCATGATGACGTTTGTATAATTATTTATGTTAAAGGCTTTGGATGCGGAACGTTACAGTTCTTCAACTTTTGCTCTTAAACCTTCTTACTTAAAGCAAAAGCATATACATGACAAGAAACCTGTATAGTTTGAGAGGTAGAACTGGAACTTAAAAATTCAATGCCACAACTGGGATTTGAACCACAGACCTTCCGCTTACCGGGCGGACGCTCTAACCACTGAGCTATTGTGACAAACTGCCAGAATGGCATTAAATTCTCAAACCAGTTCGTATTTCTCCTGGTAAACCACAAAGGCAGTCTCACATCAGAGACAAATTACCCCAATGGAGAAATACGAACTGGTTTGAAAATTTAATGCCATTCTGGCAGTTTGTCACAATAACTCAGTGGTTAGAGCGTCCGCCCGGTAAGCGGAAGGTCTGTGGTTCAAATCCCAGTTGTGGCATTGAATTTTTAAGTTCCAGTTCTACCTCTCAAACTTTGCCCACACACGGCTTGTGTGTTTAAAAACACCAACAGTAAGTTTGTTGGCATAAATAAATAATAATTACAACCTGTATAGTTTTTGTGTTCGTATAGTTTACCCCAACTTTTATATTGCTTTTTATAAGTGCTGTGAACATTTCGTTGATTGTCTCTGTATCAGCTTTCGGCGCTTGACCCATTGTTTATTTACATGCCGTTTCATTACTGGATTTCAAATGTACATTTTTCGTTGTTGTTGAAACTCCTTTCCTGTGATACATATCTACACATAACAAAGGATATAGACAACATCCATTGCATTGTTGCATGCATTTATAAATTGCAATACAAGCGAAAAATAATATAACAGTCACCTTTATTTTAATAATCACGAGACATAATTTAAATTGGAGTGCTGCAGTATAACTTGAAGTATCTAAGACTGAAAAAGCAGTCTTCCAGAAAGCAACTTTTGTAAAAGTGTTGCAAAATATATAGCCCATCGAGCTCTGGAAACTCCAGGAAAGCCTAAACGTACCATAGTGTTTAGCACTAACACAGCAATGTCCACAGTCACTTCTTGGCTTGTGCAAAAACATGGAGTGGAAAAAGGTCGTTTTCCATTATGTGTTGCGGTCCCCACGTTAAAGCGGTGGTAATAATCACAGGTGCTGACACAGCAAGCTTATTTGTTTGAGGTCAAGATGGGTGAACTCGCTCTAAGTTATTGAGATAAGGTTGCAGAGCAGCCAATACTGTAGAGCTAGCTGCTGGTTGGCTAGCAGGGACTCAGGTGTTTGGTCTGGCTGCACTCATAATGAGGAGATGGAGATTGTGCTAATAGCAAAGTGAGTGTGGAAGGGGTGAAGCTTCTAACAGCACCAGGGTATTGAGGTTTAGCAACACAGAAGAAAGAAACAAAAAAGGGGGGAGGGACAGGATGTGAGCGAGCCGGAAAGTAAATAAGGCTAATGAATTTCACAGTTCCCCCAGAACGAAACTCATACTTGCTTGCCTGTATTTCTGGACATGGTCTCTCATGAAACGTAAAAACAAAACACTGAAATGTTCCTAGAAATATTCCACGAAACAAGATGCGATGAATGTGGTGGAGTATTCCACCAAGTAAATGCAGAAATACATAGATGGGCTTATAGAAACATCTCAATTCACTAGAATATAGTGACAACTTGTGGATCTTTAACTTTAAGTAGTGTGTCACATCTTTGCCGTATTGATTTAACCTGAAGTTATATTCTGTAGCTCTCAAGAGGACAGACAGCGTGTGTTGTTTAGCTTTATTAACCTAATTAATAGTGGGAGACTAGTCTTGGTTAAAAAAAGAAAATATAAAAGTTATTGTAAAAAAAGGGACAAAGAAGAAACGTTTATTAACTACTATTGAAACAAATTAGTTTAACAGTATTCGCTTCTCGTCAATTGCCTTCATCCACTAAAGATTCTGAGATAGTTAAGAGTTAGGTAGTTGCCTAGGATTTATTCAGCTCTGCCGAGAACAGCCGAGGAGATCAGTTCCAGAAATCCTGAAGAGATACGACGAGAAAACAACGAGACATTCCTGCTACAATTCGAATATCACTGTAGTTCCATGTCAGCAAGTTTCAACCTTTAAAACGAACAACATCCATATCCTTTGCTGTACCTTCATACAATATTGCTATACTCCCATCACGTATACATGCCTACAAACAAAAGTAATTGTAATTATTATTTATTTATGCCAACAAACTTACTGTTGGTGTTTTTTTTTAAACACACAAGCCGTGTGTGGGCAAAGTTTAAGAGGTAGAACTGGAACTTAAAAATTCAATGCCACAACTGGGATTTGAACCACAAACCTTCCGCTTGCCAGGCGGACGCTCTAACCACTGAGCTATTGTGACAAACTACCAGAATGGCATTAAATTCTCAAGCCAGTTCGTATTTCTCCTGGTAAACCACAAAGGCAGTCTCACATCAGAGACAATTCAAATCCCAGTTGTGGCATTGAATTTGTAAGTTCCAGTTCTACCTCTTAAAAGTAATTGTGTTTTTTCATTTGCCAAAATTTGGTTCCCTAAAAATGGCTCTAACGATTTGGATTAAAATTCCATATGTTTGAGACATTCTTGGCAAATGAAATGTATGTTTTGAATTTTCTCTCTATTACTCACGTGGTCCTGTTTACTCTGGATGACTTTTGCATAACTGGTAAACCATAACAGATAGACCAAATCTTAGTTGTACAAAACATTTAGATCTTGCCAAAACAGACCATTTATGTCTAAATATTTTTTTTGTAGAGTGAATCATTTCGAAATATTCCTTGTTGTTTGTGTGAGTTTTGGAACACTTCTAATTTCGTCAACTGGAAGGTCGTTATTCACTTTTTTATAACTTAACTATGTAAAGAGAACGGATTCGCAAAGCTTTAAAAGATTTTACTCGCTCAAAGCTTACTGTATTCCCATATTCCCCTTGCATCTACAAGGAAATAAGGAGTAAGATAATTTCTGTAAATGTTTGTCTCAAACAACACGAAGAAGACATAGGAATAAGAGTTTGTAAGAATGGTTAGTATAGGCGTAGAGAAAAGCATGCGAGTACAGCATACCAGACTTTTTTTTTTTTTTTTTTTTTTTTTTTTTTTTTTTTTTTTTTAAAGGGGGGTCTTACTTTGGCTATAGTTTTGGGCTTGAACTTTTCGTAGGTCTCTGACAGATTGAGTAGGTGCACTCGCTCTCCTGTGACTAATCGGGGTGACCTCTCCAGTCGTGCCCTTACGTTATTGACAACTGTGTGCAACCTAGATGAACAATGTTTGGCTTTTGCACTCACCATAGATTCAGTTATTTCCAATTTGTTTACTAGTCCCAGTATTGTGAACACCGAAAGCTCTCTGGTATGCCCTTTGAGTAGCTGTAATTGAATTTATAGTCCAGTATCGCTTAGAAGGAATGATTTAATGTGTATTCCATTTTCAGTGACCGGAACAAAATGTCGAAAACAGTAAGACAAAGGACGTGAATAAGAAATGAAGAGCAAACATGTGCGCACCTCGTTTTAGGGAATAGAAACTCCAAACATTCTGTTTAATTCCGTTAAAAACGGCTCATTAATTGAATTTTCAGCTCGATTGTTACAGAAAGACATGTGTTGGTTCTACCTAAGTTACTCTAAGCATTCTACATCGGCAGATATATTTTAAGGGCTTACACTCACCAACAATACCATCGATAAGATTGCTGACTCCTTTGAAGCGGTATTTTGGACTCGCTGATGCATGAAGTAACTTTTCTTTCAGCAGTATGGTGGGATGTTGCATAATTACTTAAGTAGCATCTCAATGAAGATAGTTTAGCAATTTAGCCCACCAAAGCCACCCAGCACAGCAAGCCACCTGTGTACTTGCCCTCCTGAAGTAAGGAAGGGTCTGACCATTACAGTATTTTAACTCGGCAAGTGGCAAAGGAGTTAGTCCTTATTATACGGCCTCCATTACCGCAAGCTGTGGCCAATATCGCACGCACACAACTCTACAGCAAGTGTTTTAATACCATGTTTATGGATGGTTTGCAATTCTTTTAATGAGCTGGGAAAGGAATTATTATTACTCTCTGGAGAAAAACACTAAGTTATGCAAAAGATGAGGTTTAAAAGACGCTTAAAAACAGCAACAGCTGAACAAGTTGGAGTAGCTACTCAAAACCTCTCTTCCATTTCGCTTTTGTGTTATCAGCAAGAAGAACCACGTCGGCTGACTCTGTGGTCTTAAGCTTCGCAAGCTAGTCTCCTAGTCCAGCGATCCAGGGTTCGATTCACGGTCTGACGGAGCTACTTTTTGTTTACCCAGGATTATTCCCTATACTCCTATAGTCTGGAAGTATAAAAGAGAGTGAATTTAAAGAGAGACAAAAGAAAGATAAACGAGTAAACACCACTGCCATGAACAATGTTCAAATGATCTAGATGTTAAATAATGAAGAAAATAATGTAGAAAAAATAATCAATGAAGAAAGAAAATAAACGTGCACTCGTGTGACTTTCTCTACCCACTCTTGTACAATATGATCTTAAAATCCCTATTCTTCTATCCACTTCATGCAAATTGAGATATGCATAAACGTTTATAGAAATGGTTTCATTATCTACATATTTAATTGTAGGTACAATGGAAATAGGTCAATCCAGGAGGTTTTAAGGATAATAACATATTTTAGCCCATCTCTGTTGTGTGAAAGTACTTGGATGTCTAATATTCAAGAGGTTTCGAGTTCAAATCTCAGTTGATCTGAGTTACCTGGATACGTTTTTACTTTCTCTACTGTGTATAGTACAGGAAGTATTGTACTCCACCCAAAAATTCGATGTCGAGGTTTCACGCACCCTGAATCCAAAGAAAAGCATGTTTAGAAAAAGGTCAGCGCGCTCGCACAAGGTCGCAGCTAGACAGGCCACAGAGACACGGGTAGTCCCTAACAAGTGCTGAGATCTCTTCATCCCGAGGCCAGGCCCCGCCAAGCAGCCATCACACCACACCGCAGGTGAGCGGCCGCTACCCCCCCCCTCCAGACGAAGGAGAAGGCCTGCCAAATGCCACCTAGCGCCGAGAACAGCAGTTGCCATGAGCAATCATCCGCACCATCTGTCCGGCACTGCCAACACTACACACCTGAAAGTGCATCTGAAAGATGATAAGGGAATGGAATGAAGGGAGATGATGAAAAGGAAACCGTGGTATGAAATAATGCACCCCAGCACTTGCTGACATGGGGAAACCACAAAATAAACCCATATAAGAGTGCGCGGCCACGGGGATCGAACCCGCGACCTCCCGAATGCGAGCCACAGAAGTTACTGCCTGAGCCATCCCGCTCGGTATATATGGTACCTATACTACGTTATTTTTTTCGTCGGTGACAATGGTAGCTTATACGCCACTCTGCTGATGTTATAACATACCATTCCTAGGCATGGCAATATGGTAGTCATTTTTATTCAAATAACATTATTTGCTCTAATTCAGCAACCTTATTATTCTTTTGACCTCTTGAGTTCGCAGAAATGTGTAGGAAGAATATGCGTTGACATTGTTATGCAAAGTTTCCTTCACGCCAAGACTACTTACAGCAAGTGAATAATTGGACTGTGAAGATTTCCATTATCTGGGTAATTTTCAAAACGATGTTCTTTGAATTCACGTACTGGTGCTGGTTTTGGAAGGTGCTAACTCGACCTTAATTAAAACGTCTCTACCATTCGCGTCAAAAGCATGCTGCAGTGGTGAAAAAAGTGGGTTTAATTAAGGGTTGCATGAAACGGGAAGAAACCAACTGCAGTGTCCTGAGTAACTTGGGCAGTCTCAACGCAATTTCTGGTCATCGTAAGACATAAGGACTAACCTTGCAGCTCAGATTTGTAACTATCACCAAACCACCAAATATATATATATATATATATATATATATATATATATATATATATATATATATATATATATATATATATGTATGTATGTATATCACATCTTAGAATATCTAATATAATGAAAAATCTGATGTGTTGCAATCACATGACTTTCTCTACTCTTGTGCTAACCATTCTTACAAACTCTTATTCTTCTATCTTCTTCGTGTTAGTTAAGATAAACATTTGCAGAAATTATCTTATTGCTTATTTCCTTGTAGATGCAAGAGAAATATGGGAGTACAGTAGGCTTTGAGCGATAGCCAAATCTTTTAAAGCTCTCTAATTCCATTCTCTTTGCACGACTAACGTGAAAAATGAATAAAGATATTCCATTTCACGAAAATTTAAGTTTTCCAAAACTCACACAAATAAGAAACAATATCTCCGAAATGTTTCACTCTACAAAAAATTATTCAGAGATAAATTGTGTGTTTTAGCAAGATCTACATTTTTGTATAGTAAGATTTGGTCTATCTCTTACAGTTTACCAGTTATGCAAGTCAGCCGGATTACATAGGCTATAGCCAGAAAATACATTTCATTCGCCATAAAAATATCTTAAACTTACGGCATTTTAATCAAAATCGTTAGAACAATTTTCGAGAAAATAAAAATTTTCGAAAAATTGTTCATTTAAAGGGTAGTTTGGAGTGGAGGAATTTTCTTCAAAATCTTCGTGTGGAATCCTTAAAAGATTGGTTTTTAACCGACTTTTTGAGTTATGCTGCCCAGAGACTGACAAACACACACACACACACACACACACACACACACACACACACACACACACACACACACACACACACACGGACCTTTTTCTAAAAATGCTTTATTTATTCAGGGGGCCTCAGTAGCCTATTCCTATTTGAGAAAAGTACAAGTATTTTAAAATTCAAACCAATAAGAAGGTATATCTTGGAAATAATTTGCTTCAAAAACACATACATAAATAAATTTTAAAAAATTGACATTGTGGTCTTTAACGAGATCTATATTTCTTGTGCAGTAATGTTTTGTCTTATCTCTTACGGTTTAGCAGATATGTAAAAGCCATTCAGAATAAAGAGAGCTTCAGACTATTCAAAGAAAGTTCGAAATACACATTTCATTTATTATATGAGTATCTTTAACATTTTAATCAAAATCGTTATAGCCATTTTTGAGAAAATCGTCTTTTTTTAAAAAATGCTCCATGTAAAGGGCAGTTTACGTTGGGGGAGTTTCTTGAAATTCCACATCCTATGCTTAACTTAAATACGAAGTTTGGTTTTCAACCGACTTTTCGTTTTTGAGTTATACTGTTCAGACATATACACACAGAGACCTTTCCTAATTGTTTTTGTTTTCTACGTTCAGGGGTGGAATACCATATTTTCCCTACTTAGTATGCGTAGTATCTAGCTGGATGGATCAGGCGGTGGCGTTTGCGGCCAGCTTTCGGGTTGTCTAGGGTTCGATTCTCGTGACGGACTTTCTGCCCCATGGTTTTTTACGAGGGTTTCCCCAGGTTGCTAGGCGAATACGGTGAAGGATAATTACATTCCTCGAATTTTCTGTCCCTCCATTACACCTCACTTCTCGTTTTACTTCGCCTTTCATCTGATTTCATCTGCATGGCTGCTGCTTGCTCTCTGTAACTCCTCATCCTTGGGATTGGGGTAGGTCTCCGGTTCCGGGCCCCACAGGGGACCTGTAGAGGAGCCGGTGCACGAGCCACCACCAGGGAGATCAAATCGGAAAGATCCTATCCGCTGTTTCGTGACAGAGGACTATACAAATGAAAAAATAAAACAAAGGCGAAAAAGCAAAAAGAGAAAAGAAAATTTTCACGCCCTATTTAAACACGCACCTGACATGCCCGTTTAAACATAGTAGATATTGAATGGCCAGGAAAGCATTGCTGCATTGGATCTCATTCTAAAATGATCATAGGGTCTTCAGTGGTCATTTTAAAAAGTAATTTATGTCGAAATGTGATCTATAAATCAATATCGAATATTTTTATAAGTATTCTAAGCCAGTGAGAAAGACTCCATTTACTTAATAAAAAGAAATGGGCTAAAATATTTAAAATAAAGAGTAGAAACAAAGAAACTTACATTTTGTTCCTCTTCTTCAAATGCCGCCGTGATACGAAGGGAGAACAGCAAAAACATCTGCAATAAAATCCATCCCATAATGAGACGCTATCCTGCAAAAGAATGCATAATTATGATTAGTATTGCACTTGAGTTATTTTCATGTTTATGACATGGACCAATCATGATGCTCTTGCATATTTGGGATTCAAAGTCTAATGTTAGATTGTATAGACACACATGTTGATTTAAACATCTGATGTGTTGCACTCACATGACTTTCTCTACTCTTGGTCTAACCATTCTAACAAATTCTTATTCCTATATTTCCATGTTAGTTAACATAAACATTCGTACAAATTATCTTATTGCTTATTTCCTTGTAGATGCAAGGGAGATATTAGAATACAGAAGGCTTTGTGCGACAGTCAAATCTTTTTGACCTTTGAGATTCCGTTCTCTTTGCACGATTAACATATAAAAAAATGAACAACGTTGTTGCATTTCACGAAAGTTCTAAGTTTTCCGAAACTCACACAGATAACAAGGAATATCTCCGAAATGATTCACCCTACAATAAAATTTATTGAGAAATAAATTGTGTATTTTAGCAAGATCTACATTAATTGTTGTATAGTGTGATTTGGTCTATCTCTGTTTACGAGTTATGCAAAATTCGTCCAGAGTAAATACGACTACAGGGGCTATAGCCAGAAAATTCAAGATATACATTTCATTTGTCATAAAAATATCTCAAACATATGGCATTTTAATCAAAATCGTTAGAGCCATTTTCAAGAAAATCAAAATTTTCGAAAAATTGTCCATGTAAAGGGTAGTTTAGGGTGGAGCTATTTTCTTCAAAATCTTAGTGTCACATCCTTGAACGACATTAAACTTAAATACCAACTTTGGTTTTTAACCGACTTTTCGTTTTTGAGTTATGCTGTCCACAGACTGACAGACTGACACACAGACTGACAGACTGACACACAAACACACACACGGACCTTTTTCAAAAAATGCTTTTTTTGGATTCAGGGGGCCTCAAAACATATTTCCGGTGAAATCTCGACATCGAATTTTTGGGTGGAATACAGTACTTCCCCTACTTACCAGTAGAGAAAGTAAAAATATTAATTAACTCCCAGCGCAACAGGCCTTCGAGGGCCAAAGCTTACCATCCGGCCACTGAGTCCCTCACCTCTGCCCACTACAGGCGTCATGAGTAGGGTGTAGGACTGGAGGGTGGGACGTGGTCAGCGCCCCAAGCTCTTCCGGCCGGTTATGCGGCCTTCGCGACCTGGCATCGCTACTTTTTTATCACCTAACTTCTAAATTGGCCCCTCAGGGACCTAATGAGGCTGAGTGCATCCCGTGCAATACCTCCTAGCAAGGAAAAAATCCCCACACCGATACCGGGGATCGACCCAGGTCCTCCGCGCTAGAGGCAGGGACACTACCACTGCGCTACGGAGGCGGCCACAATTGTTGATTACTAAACAAAAAGTGTCTTGTGTATAACCGAAATTCGTACACCTGATCTGCACTCAATCGTAGGCGTGAATGTACTCACAATCACGGGTTCCCCATGGTCAGAAAAATCCGATGTGTTACATTCACTTGACTTTTTCTATCTGCTATCGTTATAGTAGGATAATTAGAATAATGTGGCAAAATGACACTTTCAGTTACCTTTTTAGCACTTTCTTTCTCTTCTAAAACTTAATGATAGAATTACATTCTCTTTTCTATCGTTAACACAATTTACAACTCACAGCTGTTCAGTCTTATCTTAACCTTGACTCAAAACGCTAATACTTCACGACTGTACACACAAATAGCTCCGACGATTCACTCTCTAAATACTCTTCGAACACCCACTGCACACAGTTAAAACTGCTAACTTAATACTCAGTTCTGTAAAACTTCTCTAACACTGGGTCACTCAATCGCTTATATAGGCAAGACGAAGTACCGGCGAATACTCTGGAAAATACACATTTTCTTGACACTTTTGGTATACAAAACAGCGGTCGGAAATTTCTCAGTCTGGAATCGCTTTGTTCTGCTGCGACTTTCTTCTGACCCCTCCATTTTCGTTGGACCGCGTATTTATAAGCAGTGGTGTGAGGTAGTTACACCGAGTTTCCCTTTGAGGCAGCCACCGGCCGAGTTGCAGATTAGATTACAAAGTTTAGCTTTAGCTTCTCTCCTGAAATACACTCATAGAAATTCGCCTTGTTTGTATAATTTCCACAAACTGTCCTGACGAAATCTTATTTTTGTATCTATTTCGTGTTAATCGAGATAAACCTTTACAGAAATTGTTTTATGACACATTTCGTTATGGGAATAAGGGTGATAGAGGAAACCGACTCATAGTCATATGTTTAAAAACTATATTTGAGTTAGAAAGTACACACTCTTTCTGCAAATTCGTGATAAAAGAAAGCACTTTTACAAATTACAAAAATATTGAAGAATTTAAGGTTGTGATGAATCTAAAAATTATGCGCATGCGAAAGAACTTGAATATCTGAGTGATACAGACACCTTGCCAAAACGGAAAAATTAGGATAATCATCGCCATCATTTAACATATACAAATAGGAGTGGTGACTCAAAACACAGCCTATTTGAGTCCGACAGAGGATAACATGGAACAGAGGTTATCAAAAAACGCAGCCACATTTTGCAAATATCGATTTGTGTAAACCGCGCTGCAACACATGGCACAGAAATATTCTGCTCTTCTCATGCGCTTAATCATTCTTTCCATGAATGTACAAACTATTGTTACAAGCACTTATTCCTTCGTTTGCTTCATATTAATCGCGATAAACATTTTCAGAAAATTTTTCATTGCTAATTTTCTTGTACTAGCAAGAGGAATATGGGATTAGAGTAGGTTTTAAGAGATAGTCAAATCTATTAAAGCTGGGCGCTATATGATGACTTTGAAATTCAGCTTTGTTTGAATGGCCAAGAAATAAAAAGAATTAATAGACTTCCCATTTGTATTGGTAAATTCAGACAAATAACAAGGAATGTACTGGAAACGTTAATAATAATAATAATAATAATAATAATAATAATAATAATAATAATAATAATAATAATAATAATAATAATAATAATAATAATAATAATAATAATAATAATAATAATAATAATAATAATAATAATAATAATAATAATAATAATAATAATAATAATAATAATAATAATAATAATAATAATAATAATAATAATAATAATAATAATAATAATAATAATAATAATAATAATAATAATAATAATAATAATAATAATAATAATAATAATAATAATAATAATAATAATAATAATAATAATAATAATAATAATAATAATAATAATAATAATAATAATAATAATAATAATAATAATAATAATAATAATAATAATAATAATAATAATAATAATAATAATAATAATAATAATAATAATAATAATAATAATAATAATAATAATAATGTATTTGACATAAATTGTGTGCTTTAACCAGCTCTACATATTTTGTGTTGTAAGAAACCTTTAAATATACATTTCATTTGTCATGAAAATATCTTACATATAAGTATTTTAATCAAAATCATTATAGCCATTTTTGAAAAAATCAAACATTTCGAAAAATGTTCCGTGTAAAGGAGGGTGGTCTAGGGTTTGGAGGATTTTCTTGAAAATCTTTGTGTCATATTTCTTGGAGGATGCTGTACTTAAATACCAACTTTGGTATTTAACTGAATTTTCGTTTTTGAGTTATGCTGTTAAAAGACATACGTACAAAAACATACGCGCGCCCACAGACACACATGCGCGCGTGCTGACACACTGGTTCATAGATAAGGGCCTTTTACTAATTTTTTCATTTTAGATTAAGAGATTCCAAAGCTTGTATTACCAATGAAATCGCGATATCGAACTTTTTGGATGAAATGCAATACTTGCCCTATTTGCTCTATGTGGCAGAGGAAGTAAAATGGACAGAAATAGAAGATGAAGCTATATTAAGGGGAGCCCTGTGGTTTGTGCGTGTCTTGTCACATCTTGAGGCTCCGAAACTCGATTACACGTGATATAGAGGTCGGAATTTGGCAGTGTATAGTGTGTAGTGGATCTCAGTCACGCTATTTGAGGATCAGACCATCGCGGGCATGCTGCTTCTTGCTTCATCATGCACCTAACTATAGGACATTGCACCAAGCAATATTTTCTGAAACATGACCTCTGTTGCATGTCGGAGTTAAAAACGTTGAATACATAATAGATAACACGCTGACTTTCTCTACTCTTGTACTAACCATTCTTACAAACTCTTATTCCTATATCTTCTTCGTGTTAGTTGAGATAAACATTTGTACAAATTATCTTATTGCTTATTTCCTTGTAGGTGCAAGCGGAATATTATAATACAGAAGGCTTTGTGCAATAGTCAAATATTTTAAAGCTTTGAGATTCCGTTCTCTTTGCACACGTAACATATAAAAAATGAACAACGATGTACCATTTCACGAAAGCAAGTTTTCCGAAACTCGCACACATAACAAGGAATATCTCCGAAATGGTTCAACCTACAAGAAAATTTATTGGGACATAAATTGCGTATTTTAGCAAGATCTACATTTTTTGTATAGTATAATTTGGTCTATCTCTAACGGTTTACCAGTTATGCAAAAGTCGTCCAAAGTAAATACGACTACAGGGGCTGTAGCCAGAAAATTCAAAATATACCTTTCATTTGTCATCAAAATATCTCAAACATATGAAATTTTAATCAAAATCGTTAGAGCTATTTTCAAGAAAATCAAAATTTCGAAAAATTTTTCATGTAAAGGGTAGTTTAGGGTGGGACTATGTTCTTCAAAATCTTCGTGTCGCATCCTTGGAAGACATTAAACTTAAATACCAACTTTGGTTTTTAACCGACTTTTCGTTTTTGAGTTATGCTGTCCACAGGCTCTCAGACTGCCAGACTGAGACTGACACGCAGACACACACACACGGACCTTTTTCTAAAAATGCTTTTTTTTTTGGGTTCAGGGAGCCTCAAAACGTGTATTTCCGGTGAAATCTCGACATCGAATTTTTGGGTGGAATAAAATACTTCCCCTACGTACCAGTAGAGAAAGTAAAAATCTGATGTGTTGCACTCACATGACTTTCTCTACTCTTGTACTAACCATTCTTACAAACCCTTATTCCTATATCTTCTTCGTGCTAGTTGATATAAACTTTTGCAGAATTTATATTATTGCTCGTTTTCTTGCACGTGCAACGGCAATATGGGAATACAGTAGGCTTTGAACGATAAATCTTTTAAAGCTTTCAAATTCCGTTCTTTTTGCACGGCTAAGGCATAAAACATGATAACGATCTTCCATTTGTGGGAAATTTGCAAATCTCACACAAATAACAAGGAATATCTCTGAAATGGTTCACTCCACAAACAATTTAGTTGGACAAAAATTCCGTGTTTTAACGAGATCTATATTTCTGTATAGTAAGATTTGGTCTATTTCTTGTGGTTTACCAGTTATGCAAAACTCATCCAGAGTAAACAGGACTACATGGGCTATAACCAGAAAATTAAAAATATACATTTCATTTGTCATAAAAGTATCTCAAACATAATGGCATTTTAATCAATCTCGTTAGAGCCATTTTCAAGAAAATCAAAATTTTCGAAAAATTTTCCCTGTAAACGGTAGTTTAGGGTGGAGGAATTTTCTTCAAAATCTTGGCATTACGTCCTTGAAAGATATTAAACTAAAATACCAACAAACTTTTCGGTTTTTGAGTTATACTGTTCTCTCTCTCACACACAGTTTTTTTTTTTTTTTTTTTTTTTTTAAATTAACGTCCTCCAACATTGTGTCATATCGGACGAATGAATGAAATGAAATGGGTGACATGATGCTCAAATGAGCCCGAGGCCCGAGGTCCATGGAGCTTGAAGTTACCCGACATTCGTCTTCTCAGGGTAGGGAAAACCTCGGGAGAAAACCTTACCCGGATAACTTACCCTAAGCGAGATTCGAACTCGCGACCTCTTGAACATGAGGCAGACACGCTAACCATCACGCTACCGAGGCGGGCCACACACACACACACACACACATACACACATAAACATTTTTCTAAAAATGTTTTTTTTTTTTTTTGATTCAGAATGCTTTCCAGTGAAGCCTCAACATCGATCTTTTGGGTGGAATACAATACTTCCTTTACTTTGCTAAACGTAGTAGAGTTTATCTTCCCACTACCTCGATTAACATGGTGTATGCAGAAAAGTAAGCACCTGTAAGGATACTTTGTACATGTGAAACATCGAATCTGATTTTTCTAAGGTAATTTAATTGAGCTATCAAAGCTCTTTTTCATTGGATGATATATTAACCTCAATTACATTACAGAATACTATCAGTTCTTATGGTATTATTGATGTTAAATTACTATATTATTTGCTAATTTATGTTCAGTTACAAAACGAACATTAATTAAACATACTCCTCGTATACATGACCATTATGTACAACTCCAGCACGAGCTTTTTCCAGTTGTGTCACCGATGTTCTAATGCAGCTGAAATGTTATCGCTGTTTGGTATTTGAGGGGCGATTGGTAGAACATTACCATGATGAATATAGAGTTAATATTTTATTTCGAGTTTTATGGCATTGGCATTTGGGAGCACATGTTCCAGCAATGATGGCAAACGCCGCACCCGGACTAGAAGCTGCTGTTTTAACGATTGATTACAAATATCACAGCACTAGGAAATCGTATATCACAAATTTTCTCTAGGCGTAAAATTGACAACGGTAGTTTTGGTTGTTATCATTTTGTTGACAACGAGCACGGTTTTCACGCCCATGTAGCACATTTCACTCTATTGAAAATTATTAATGGGTATTCGACAAAGAATGTCACGACAATGGACTCGGGTGTAACAATCCTGCGGGATCCCGTGATTATGCACCAACGATTAAAGCGTCCAAATTGAGTGGTGTGTTTCAAAATGTTTCCCGATGATTTACTGCAGTAATTTGAAACTAATATTGAGCAGATCCATTACCATGATGACAAACTCCCACTCCTCCAATCTCAATAAGCTAAATGTGCGAGCAGAGAACGTCAGCTCTGTGAGGTGAGAGGCCCAAGATGACGTTCGCATGTGTCAGACTAAAAGCATTTAGAAGACCTTCTTCAATTATTATTACCTTCTCTACTACGTATAGTAAAGTAGAGGAAGTTCCACCCAAAAATTTCATGTCGAGATTTCACAGGAAATATATGTTTTGAGGCCCCCTGAATCCAAAAAAGCATATTTAGAAAAAGGTCCGTGTGTGTATACCTGTGTCTGTCTGTGAGTCTGTCAGTCTGTGGACAGCACAGCTCAGAAACGAAAAGTCCGTTAAAAACCAAAGTTTCTATTTAAGTTTAATGTCTATCGAGGATACGACAAGATTTTGAAGAAGATAGCCCCACCCTAAACTACCCTTTACATGGAAAATGTTTCGAAAACTTTGATTTTCTTGAAAATGGCTCTAACGATTTTGATTAAAATATCATATGTTTGAGATATTTTTATGACAAATGAAATGTATATTTTGAATTTTCTGGCTATAGCCCGATGTATGAGTTTTAAATAACCAGTAAACCATAGGAGATAGACAAAATTTTACTGTACAAAACATGCAGATCTTGCTAAAACAATTTATGTCTGAATAAATTTTTAGTAGAGTGAACCATTTCGGAGATATTCGATGTTATTTTTGTGAGTTTTGGGGAAGTTATACTTCTGGCAAATGGAATATGGTTATTAATTTTTTATATGTTAACCGTGCAAAGAGAACGGAAATTGAAAGCTTTAAAGGATTTGACTATCGCCCAAAGTCTATTGTATTCCCATATTTTCCTTGCACCTACAAGGAAATAAGCAATAAGATAATTGCTGCAAACGTTTATCTCAACTAACACGAAGAAGATACAGGAGTAAGAGTTTAAGAATAGTTAGCACAAGAGTAGAGAAAGTCATGTGAGTGCAACACATCAGATATTTTATTTTTTTATTTTCATATCATAAATATGAGGTAAACAATGAACTTATAATTACGAACATGTGTAGCATTCCAGTGATGGATTTCGAAACCCTGGATAGGTTTTTTGTGCCAGGACGCAGAAAGCATAGCTTAGATACTAGTGGAGGGTAGTTTGTTTTATAAAATCTTCACATACAAATGTAAAGGCAAGTATATTTTCAAAAACAATCCGTTAACAATTTATATAGATATAAATGTTTCGTTTAGGTTAACCACATGAAGTATATTTATGTAATACTGGAACATTTGTCTTGTCTTATTGCATGATGCATTACTTGCAGTTCTTCGATAATTTATTTGCTATTAAAAGTACTCTAAGCTTACATCAAACTTTGCTTTTATACCTCAAAAGTATTTCATTTATGCGTTATGTAAGGTTTTTATTAATAAAAAGCCTGACAGTTTATGTTTATGCTACATCATGAAGTCTTGTTACAAGTATTAGTTAATTCATTCGTTATTTAATTGTGGAGTGTACCATGAAATGTGATTCAGTGCAATGCAAGCAGTAGAACAAAGCGATTCCAGAGAGATCTAGAAGCCGTTCACATGCTGTGCTTGTTTACGAGAAGTTTCAAGAAAAAATGTACTTTCCAGAGAATTCACCTTGACTATAAAGCAAGTGAGGGAGCCGGTGTTGGAGCAGTTTTTCAAAGTTGAGTATTGACTTCATGTTCTTTTAAGTGTTGAAGCACTTTCCGAGTTGACTGTTGAAAAAGTATTTAGTGAGTGTGTCGTCGAAGCCAGCTGTTTCTGAAACAGAGAGAGAGAGAGAGAGACAGAGAGAGAGAGAGAGAGAGAGAGAGTAGAAAGACAGTGAAGTGTGTGACAAAGTTCGAGTGAACAGAATAGTCAGTTACAAGCTCACGGCGAATTGTTTATTATGTTATCGACAAAACAGTGGACTGCAGTTTTGTGATTCGGTTTTAGAACACAAATAAAGTGACAAAGAAAGTAAGTGGTCTTATCATTTGTCACAATATGTAACCAAGAAAGCTTGATGAATAATAATTATTGCTATCTATCGGGAAGTTTAAACTGAATGCGATATGTAAACCAGTCGACGTAATTTGAAACCACGTTTTCCGTTGCTCGGGTGCTTCCGCCAACTATTGGTTAGGTATAGCTTTTTCTTTACTCCCTTGTAACCCTTCGCTAACATTCTGTCAATAGAGGTGGCGCAGACAAGAGCCTTCGAGGATAACTAATTGCTGCGGAGGTCATCGAGAAGTGTTCATTGCTCATTTATCTGCTGCCATTGTTCCCGGGCTGACTTTGGGGTGCCCCGAGTTTGCGAAAGTTGCGGTAGCAACAGAACTGCAGAAATTTAGCATTCCTCGTCGTTGTAAAAAACCCTCAAACTGGTCACGTTTATGAACTCAACCGCATTCTGCTAAAGGAGTAGCACTCTATCTTTTACCATGATATAACCTAACACGGTATGTTCTCCTGAACGTGAGAAGTCTATTGTTGCACAATAGTGGGTGCATATCTGATTCAGTAAGCTCCCAATACTACCTCCCTCATCACCACCAACCACCACCACAATCATTATCATCGACTTTATCATGACTTGAATTAGATCCAATTTCAAAGCAGTCTTATTTTCGTTAACGTTTAAAATATACTTATTTAAGATAACACTTTCAGTGATTATTGGTGTTAAGATATGGCACTTCTATAAAATACTGTCTGGCTTCTGGAAATACAATGGTCAAAATATCGTTTAGATTAAGCGCTAGATTAGTCAATATTATACACAAATAATGATAATTCTCCCTAAAACAGCTAAATATACCGGCTGGAAGCAAAGTCATTACATTAATTTAAATGTGTGATAGATCTCGGTATTTGGAACACATTTTGTATCTTAAGTTTCTGTCTCTGGCCATTTCCTACGGAGATATTTTAGTTTTATCGAAAACAAGCTGGCAACACTGCAGATTGTGTGGTGTCACTTTTCCTAGCTCAGTACATAAACAAGCACCTCAGCGGCGCGCCTCGTGAGCTTAAACAAATACCATGCCGTGTACTTTCATATTTACTGTGCGAGTGTAGGCCTATCAGAGTTGTCATCTCCCAAAACGTTACACTACACTGGGTCATGTTTGCCGACATGTTTACATCCAGAAATTGCTTCAGATCCGTGGCCAACCTCAACGCAACGTTGCCTGAAAAAACTGCTCGGAATAATCCTTCAATTCTTTTAAGTGATTCATTATTTCGAAACCCTGTGTGATTTCCCATAATTACTACCAAAACTATATTATAAATAAGTTACTCTACGCATCTTACAAGTAACAAACTATTATCTTAGTACATTCTTGTAGAATTACGCATCCAATTTGTAACAAAAACCATTTCTTTTTTTTCAAAATCGGCTGATCAAAGAACAAAATGCCATTAGACTTTTGTTTATAATGCTTCTATGAAGCACGTATTAGAAGGTATCTAGTAAGTTACTTTCCACCCGGTATAGAGTACATTGGTATTCAATAAAATAAGTTACATAATAACTCGCTAATAATTATTCCAATATTAATTTGGGAACTCAAGTATCTACTCGAATAATATAAATGCACTCACTTTTTACAATCATTAATATTGGTAACTATTTATTACTTATCAGACTTACCCTCCAGTTATTTGTGGCGTTACATACAGTCCAAGTAATGTAATTTCATTTTCCTCCTCCCCAGGATAGGCATATACCCAGGATAACCACTTCTCTCATTCCCCTTAGTTTCCAAACACCTAATCATAACTAGCTAACCCTTCTCTTTTATTACTTTCTCTACTAGTAAGTAGAGGAAGTATTGTATTCCACCCAAACAATCGAAGTCGAGATTTCACCGAAAATACATGTATGTTTTGAGACCCCTGAATCCAAAAAAAGCATTTTTAGAAAAACGTCCGTGTGTGTGTCTGTCTGTCAGTCTGTGGATAGCATAACTCACCGGAAAGTTCAAACCTGTAGTTTTAGAGACCCTGCCCTCTGCTGTCGTCTCTCCTCAGATCCGACCACCCTTGGTGTCCTCTCACCTCACCCCTCCCTCTCAGGGTTGCCCCGTGAAGGCATAGGCACAAAATATCTTCAGCAGGCAAGCTGCTAAGTCCTTTAGCCGAAGCTTGTCTATTGTATTGCTTAATAAACAGTGGAGAAAGTAAAATGTCTAAGAATATTATAGTTAGAATATTACATTAAACTTCATAAATTTAACAAAAAATCGTGTTTTCAAAAAAAGAAAATGTGAAAAACTTAACCTACAAATATAACAATGAAATAAAAATACAGAAATACAGGTTCTGAAGAAATAACAGGTAACTACGAGCACAGAAATATGTACAGCATAAGGAATTTCTCCCTGTTCACTGTACCACACACAATTCAGTTCACACTCTAGTGAACATTTATTCAGGGCAAGGCATTTAAGCCACGCATAAATCTTATTTGCACACGCAGAAAGTGACATGTGAAAGACCCAAATTAGCGTCCTTTGCGTCACTGCTGCCCCCACAAGTAGTGTCTGAACACCAAGTTCCCCCAAGACTACACAAACCGTGACAAAAGATGACGGCGAATTTAGTTTTAGCCTCTTATATAAACGTCCCGCTTACTTTCTTGAGAATAAATAATCTCCTTCCCTTATTCCATTCACTTGGCCCCTTCCCAGCGCCGGCGTCGTCTGCACATACGTACAGGGGAGGGGGATAGTCATATTTCATCCCTAAGCCCAGGGAGGCGTGGATGCTCTCCCAGATTTTGGTGCGAGACTGTGCTAAAGCCTGCAACAAGTGTTTTAATACCGAAAACCGTTCGTTGGCTTGCCGGTCTAATTAGGGGGATGCCTCCAGTCTTCTGTTTTGTGTCCGCCTCAGTCTTTCTCTTCCTTCCTTCCTTCCCACCAACGTGAATTAATAGAGGAGGAAACAAGCAAAGGTATGATGTTCCTCCACAGAATGGGCTGCTACGTGATCGATACTAGGTGCTTCTGCTACCACAAAGTAATCGCAAATATATCAGCCGCACTGAAAATATGTACTCCGGCACTGCTACAGCTTCTTCTCTCTGAATCATGAGCATGCGCAGCTGGGAACTGTGATAGCAAAAGTGTGGCTAATCAAATACAAGACTGTGATTGGCTCACCATCTTCGGGTGCATGTGGCCACGTATGGACAAATGAACTATCTCTGACAAAATGATACTGACTGCCTCTGTGCTTGATCGGGCAGTGTTCTGGATTCTCAACCCAGGGGTTCCGGGTAGATTCCCTACTGGGGCGGAGGACTTTTTCTTCAACTGTGTGTTCTCCGCAGAGTCTAGAGGTATGCACGTGGAAGCGACAGCGAGTGTGTTTCTAGTTGGAATTGACCTACAGTCAACGAGGTGTTCCACAAGTCAAAGTTCACGGCATGACCATTCCTCTCACATGACTTTGTCCACTCACTCTGGTACATATGTCCCTACAAACGCTTATTCTTTTATGTACTTCATGTTAATCGAAGACGTTTGTGGAAATAATCTTATCTTATTAGAGCTCGGGAACTGAAGACCCATAAATTGGCTAAAAATACCTCTAAAATATCCAAGGAGGACCTAAAACTGGAAAAGATGACATAAAGGGGTGGTCCAGGTTAATTAATAATTTCAATTTCAATTGTATATCTAATGCTTATGTATGAAAATACATTCTAGTGGTGCAGCCCCCAAAGTGACAAAAACTACATTAAAGAAATGCTTCTCATAACTGAGAAACTAGTAACGAACATTCTGGACAAATACATTCAAATAGGCATGTTTGCTAATGGAGTATGCGCACTAAAGCACTGCAAAGGTCTTTGTAAAATAGAGACGACTTAGAACATTCGCTAGCTCTTTGATTTTCTTTTCTCCGCGGCCCGGGAGGCTGCTCTTGGGTGTTTCTGATGGTTAGTAAAAACCACTTTTCTACACTAACTTTAATCTGCCAATATTTGCAGAAAAGAATGCTTCCATCAACAGAAAATACCTCCGCTTCAAATTCAGAACATACTTGTCGCAAAAAGAGTTTTAGTTTCAGGCATATTTACCATCAGGATTTATTCAACAAACAGAAATTTGAGTCAAACATGAGATGAATACAACCTAACCACTCCTACCCTCTGGCCAAGGTCATTGTCACGATGCTGGTAAAAAAATAATAGGATATTTAAAGAAGGTTCATTAGTTTCTCGCAGTACGTAAACATTCCTTCTGCTGGTGTTAATGGCATGAATACAAAAGAAAGAGTCATCCTAACTACCCGTTCTAGTCAGTCTTAGCAGTGAGTATTGGTTAAAAGAAATTGGAATTGAGATTAGATTCTGTTGGACAGGAAAGAAGGTACTAAAGTTGCAAAACAAGCTGTTAAAATGAAAAAAATCTGATGTGTTGCACTCACATGACTTTCTCTGCTCTTGTATTATTCTTACAAACTCTCTTATTCCTTTATTTCCCCCCTCGGGTTGTTACCATCCCATGCGGGGGCAAGAAACCAGGGCTAGCCTTCCAATCTGGAGGACGAGATTTCTAGAGTGCATTTGTTTCTCCTGCCGCGACGCTCGCCGACGTTTCCAACCTTGAAAGAAACCTTAACGGGGTCAAGGGTGAAATAAAATGACTTATAGAACGAAATGGAGGAAAATTCGGAGAATATGGAAATCCTTCCCATCATTCGTGTGGTGAATCGGGGAATCCTCCGAAGAAACCCATGGACCATAGTCAGGAAGATCGGCGACGGGGATCGAACCCGCCACCTCCCGAATGCGGGCCACAGACGTTATCATTGGGGCATCCCGCTCGGTACCTATACAGTTAAAGGACATTCATTATACATACATCCTAAAAAGAAAATTCTAAATTCAACATTTTTAGTTTCATTTTTGTTAAGCATCAAGTACCACGCAGGCCTCATAGTAAGTGCAATGGCAGAGTTTCCATGTGGCACAAACTTTAGTTAAGTCTTTATCCATTTGCGAACCTTTTAAAAAGTTTGCTCGCCTTCTCTCAATTCTTTCTTTTAGGGGTAGGGTGGAAAAAAAAAAGCAGGGGATAGAAAAAGGTAGGAAAAGAAGGCACTGACATTTTGGACATACCTCCTTCGCATGTTGACTGCATAATTTGCCCTACTCTTTCCTAGCTAGGAGAGCATTGTGTCAGGAAGCGGGTTTTGGCTCTAGAAGGGAGCGGTCTTCTGGAGTGGAACTACCCCCCCCCCCCCCCCACCACAACCCCTTCATCTCCTTAAGAAAGGAAACAAAAGCGAACAAGTCACGTATGTTTGGCGGTGAAACGACAAGAAAGTGTGTGTGGCGGAAAGATAAAAGGTCTCGTAAACGGCGAAAAAATGGAACAATTTCTGTTATATATACCTACCTACATGTTACAGAAAATCGCATCTTTACCGCCTATCAGGTAGAGGAAGAACGCATGTCTTCCACCCAAAATTTAACACGGAGACTTTATCAGAGAAAATACCTCTTGAGGTTTGATTGAACAATCCACAACGTCTGCATAGATCAGAGAGGAAAATTATGGCAGATACAAAATGTAATGGCGGCTGATAGTTGACTTCACTTTTCTGTTGCACAAATAAATTTTGTGGGCGCAAATGATAGTTATATCACTAGTTTTACAGGTTTATTTTAAGTGTGTTTAACTATACAACACGGAAGACATGGCAAGCCTCCTGCCACCCGCCATTAAATTTTGTGACTGCTATAGGACAAATATCAAACAAACTTCTTGAACAAGCATGGCGTCTTTCAGGTATGAAGATGTTTACTAAATCTTTCCAATTTAAATTATCCTTTTTGCGGAGGAGAAGTTTCGTTAGTCTCTCTCTCTCTCTCTCTCTCTCTCTCTCTCTCTCTCAAACGGCCCTAACGATTTTGATTAAAATAACACATGTTAGAAGTATTTATATGATTTGCATATGAAATGATGATTTTTTCTTTAAATACTTTTAAATTCTTTTTGCTAAAAGCTATTGTATAACTTACTATAGAAACATTGTAGAAGTAATTTAAATGCAGTGATTTTCAAATACATTTTTTGTAAGGGTAGGGATTTTCGAAGTGTTATATTTTATGTCTGCTTTCTTCCAAATGTAACTATTTAACCTGACGTAACGTTTGAGCTTTTACGATTTTTGTTGTCTCTTGTTGTTGGGCAAGAGCCCAACACTATGACTTGTTGATTTATTCTTCCACGCTTCAGATATTATCATGCGAATACTCTTTCCCTAAGCTTTATAATGTAACTAAATCTTTATTGCTTAACTTTATGTCATCTATGTAAAAAAAAAAAAAAAAAAAAAAAAAAGGCTGGTCCTGTAACTCAGTCGGTAGAGCAACTGCCTGCTGTGAAAGGGGTCCAGGGTTCTATTTCCGGCTGGGAGGGTGGAAATTTTTCTTTCAAGATTATTGCCCACCCTCCCTAAGGTCTGGAAGTATGAATGGGACCGTGAATGTGTGTGTGAAATTATGCAATAAATTAAAAAAGGTAATAGAAACCCAAAGTTCGAAACCATCGCTAAGCGAGAGAACACTATTGCTGTTCTTGCGAGGAACAAATTAACCTTCAATGTTAAAGGTGGCATAAAAATGGAACATTAAAAAATGATTAACAATGATGCAATAAAGATAAAAAAGTCATTAATCTATACTAATATTTTTATAAAGAGAGAAATATTATTTGTTGTTCTCCTGTTCTGCTCACGCAAAGAGAATGGCATTTCAAAGCCAACACATGCAGACCAGTTCTTAAAAGACATGCCTCACTTAAGCTTACTGCATTCTCCTATTCGCAGAAGCGTTTAATTTTTCTCTCCAGAAAACCTAGAAAATGTTTTGGTAGTGTATTGTAAACCCAACAATGGACTGAATTTTGAAATCAGTGATTCTGCTGATGTTTGTAAATGTAACATTATGTATTTCAACATAGGTCTACGCATGTTCTGTGTTGTCTGTTTTAACTTGGAAAAGAGGAACAGGGGACTTTTTAGGGACAGTTTGAAAAAAGTTTGCTATGTTGTTAAAATATAGTAGGCATATTTTCAGTTTCTTATTTTTTAACGAACAATATGTTCCCTGTTTATATTATATATTTTATATTGCACTTACTATTTCACCTGATGCTTTAAGAGGTTATTTTTGTTTTTTATGCAGCCTAAATGAGATAATAAAAGAGATCATTCATCTTCCCTAGCCCCTCCTGGAAGTTATGCCCTGGTCGCAAGGTTCGCCTCGAGAGCCTTTGTCAGTTGTACAACTCCCACCCTATTGTACAACGTATCCAGGATGCCCTCCATGTTTTACACGCTTCTGACGTTGACGTGGTGTGTGCATGGATTCCTGGTCACGTAGGTTTGCCGGGGAATGAAATGGCATATTTGGCAGCAAAGACGGCAACTACAGAACCCAGTATTACCATCTCACGCGTTACTTCGGAAGACTTTAGGCTTGAAGTGCAGAGAGCGGTGATGTCGTCCTGGCACGACGAGTGGTCAGCTCTCCGCGGTAATAAGCTTATAGAAGTGAAAGAACTTCCGATAAACTGGGTAACTTCCTGTCGCACATCTCGTCGCGAGGAGGTTAGTTTTGTTCGATTAAGAATAGGGCACTGCAATTTTTCGCATGGTTACCTATTTAAAAGGGACCCTGCTCCTACATGTCCGCTGTGTGACAACCTTTTGTCGGTTCGCCACGTGCTGCTGGAGTGTCGCTCTCTAGCGCACCTTCGAGATTCTCTGCAGCTGCCTGCCAGACTTGCAGAGGTCCTAGCGGACGACAAAACAGCGGTTGATATAGTTTTTAAGTTTTTAGCGGATTGTAATATCAATTTGAGGATTTAAAATTTTAGATATTTGTTTATGCCTTTTGACCTATTTATTACATTGTTTTATATCCGGCTATTGCCGCTGTTTTTACGTTTATTTGTATATTTTCTTTGATACTAATATTTTATTTTTGATTCAAGTTTATATCTGGCTATTGCCATGAATTTTAGAAGGGCGCTAATGACCCAGAAGTTGAGCGCCCTTAAACCCACACAAATCAAAATCGTCGCTCTCTCCCTGTGTGGAAGAAATGCTTTGGTGGTGGGCTAAGTGACAACCTGCCCCCCTGTTGGGGACTTTTGTAGGTCTCTGTGCCCCGCTGGCACCGTCCTCTGCCAGGCCATCGTCTGCCTTCGCCTCATCCCTTACCTCTGGGGAACGGTAGTCCGCAATATGTCCTATGTTCGCGGTGGGCCGAGGTGTACCCCCTTCTGTTACTTCAATCACAAAAGAGCATATTTTAGATAGCTAAAATGCACTTTTTACGGCTCAGAATTCCGCGGTCTAGCTAAAGGCAATAAAATTAGTTATACCTATATAAATAAAAATGTGAGACTGAGAGAGAAGAGGGGGGGGGGGAGTATACAACGAGCATAATGAACGGGTTAGTAGAAGCATGTTAATTTGATTTAACTGAAGTTAGTCTAAATTATCCAGACCCAAAGGCAGTTTTAAAGCGACTTATTAAATAAGCGTTACTCTACTTTCAAAACATAGTTCTGTGTATATCACTCCTCTCTCTTATGTATTTTTCTTTCTTTCTCTCTTTGATTTCTGAAGACATCGGCAAGGAAAAATCGAGACGCACAAAGGCTGGTAGTATACAGAAGGGCAAGACGAATAAGGAAAATGGCGTGGTTTGCCGGATGAGAAGGGAGTGAGGTGAGAAAGGGGAATAGTAGTTTTGTAAAGCTAATGGCTTGTGACGTTTAGCAGCTGTAAAGAAGCCATTTGTTGAGCCTGCGAGCCCTTTTCCTCTCTGCCTGCGGTGCTGTTCATGGAAATCATGCTGTAATCCCTTTCTTCCCACGACTACGTCACAACTGGGTCTTTGTTCCTCAAGAAATTCACTGCAGAACAACTTAACAAATTCTACTTCTCCCTAAAACCACTGGTGATCATTTTGCTGCTCTGTTGTTTCCTCCTCTCTTTCTTTATGCTCTTTCCCTTTATATATAAAGATTAATGAACAAAAAGTTTCACAATATAATTTGGTTATTAAGTGAACCAGAATGGTCTATTGTAAAAGTAATATCTTCACACAAAAAGTAAAGTTATATTGAAAACTGCACAGATAATTACCAATACAGTATGTCAGTGCACAAATGTATGCACCAGTATGAAATAAAACATTACAACCCAGCGAAAAATACTTTGTAGTTTCAGAAAGGATAGATCTAACAGCGGCTGAAGCATGTGGTGCCAGCATTACTTCGCCGACGTTCATTTAATCCTCCAGTGGTTGCTAAGGGCTAGGGAGAACCCTACGTTTATTTAAACGTTCTAGTTTTTGAACGAACAATCGCCTGACTAGGACATCTAATAATATTACACCTTACTATTTGGCAGAGCGACAACCTGATCTGTTTATTTCTTTAGCTTCAAGAATGACTAATCGGCAGTTATGTGTCGTAGAGGTGACCAAACTGCGCGTTTAGTCTCATTACATGGGTTTGCTCGTTAGTTGTACAATATATCTTTGTGTTTGCAAGTAGATGTTAATACTTCTAAAAACAGGAATAAAAGCTATCATTTACGAAATTCCCAGAACTTGGAAGAACTGCATTTACATTGTGATGATGATGTCTTATCCGTGTATGACAATTTGTATGAATCAAATGATTCCAATTCTGAAGATAAACTGAAAATGAGATCTTTAGATTCGTAAACTAATCACAAAGAAGAGGATGAAAGCAACCTATGTTGTGATAACATGTATTTGTAGGTAACATCATATGCTTGTCAAAGGTATTTATTATTACCATCATTATTTATTATTGTTATTGTTACTGTTGTTGACAGTACACTCAAATTACAAGTTGTATACCAGAAAATCGCAATTTATTATCTTTCCATGTAGTACAGTACGAATTATAATGTATAGTGTACTCCTGCTATGTTTTATTTATCTCTGATCAATATAATAAGATGCTGCTAATAAAAACCATGTATATTTAAACTATATGAAGCTAAACATGGGAATGAATGAAAAATACAATTAAAAATATAAATTCAAACATATAAGCACAAAAATATAGCGAGTGCCTACTAGGCCCCCGCGACTAACGACGTACTACCAGGGCGCGTGCAATTGAGGGTTAAGATGTTTAATTTACATCCTCAGGCAGGGGATATCCGACCGCGGTGAAGGGATGAAATGGTTGAAGCCACGCTTATGACGAGTACAGAATGGCGGCTGGCTCAACACAACATCCAATCACAGGTTTGCCACCCCTTGCAGTACTGGATAGTTAAACACGCTGTATATCACGCTGTAAGGCCGATGATATACATATAATTTGCGCCCATCAAATTTATTGACAACGTAATGCTAATTCATGAATAGGAGCATGAATGTATAACCGCGGATGCTGGCACAGGCACCCAAGACGAGGGAAAAGGAACAGATGACGGCCACGGTAAAGATCTGCATGAATTTAATGCAGTGATGGGTGTGCAGTGGATGAGAATAGCGAGACACAGAGCAAACTGGAAAGAAACGTGGGAGAGGATAAAAGCATAGTGATCGATAGCGCAGTGGAAAAGAATGGAGCGAAAAGCGTGTGGTTTCATAAGATCAGTATAAGGGGAAGATAGACACAATCACAATCATGTGACTAGCAAGTAGGGGCAGTAAGGTGCAAAAACAAGATTGACAAGAGAAATTTAACTCACAGAGACCAACTCAGTCTGCGAGTACCATTGAGATAACCCTACCATAGGTGGTAGAAGGCCCATGCCTTACAGGAATCTTACGGACTTGTTTATTTATTTATTTATTTATTTAGGAGCAGATCTGTCTATGTATTTCAGTTGCACCTTGCCTTCTGACGATAAAGTACAACATGAACTACTTAGTAAAAACTTTCTTTATTCGTGTTACTTAAAAGGTCACACATTCGTGTGTTTAACATTTTTCCTAGCAGAAGTAGACTTCATCTTTAGTCTTTGCTGTACTAGTATTGACAATGCAAGTAACGCTATTACAAAACAATGATTCATTTAATTTCAAGTATGAACAACAGAAGATTAGCGACGAACGTGATATAGTAAAAAACAATTTTCCGCTAACTTTTATGTTGGAAAGTAGTGATAAATGCCTTATTTCTGACCTCTCAATATACCAAACTTTGTCATAGATTATGTATAAATTGGTACGCATTTGAGATTCCGTTCTCTTTGCACACTTAACATATAAAAAATGAACAACGATGTTCCATTTCACGAAAGTTTTTAAAATTTCCGAAACTCACACACATAACAAGGAATATCTCCGAAATGCTTCACCCTACAAGAAACTTTATTCAGACATAAATTGTGTATTTTAGCAAGATATACATTTTTTGTACAGTAGGATTTTGTCTATCTCTCACGATTTGCCAGTTATGCAAAAGTCGTCCAGAGTAAATACGACTACAGGAGCTATAGCCAGAAAATTCAAGATATAAATTTCATTTGTCATCAAAATATCTCAAACATATGACATTTTAATCAAAATCGTTAGAGCTATTTTCAAGAAAATAAAACTTTTCGAAAAATTTTCCATGTAAAGGGTAGTTTGGGGTGGGGCTGTTTTCTTCAAAATCTTCGTGTCGCATCCTTGAAAGACATTAAACTTAAATACCAACTTTGGTTTTTAATCGACTTTTCGTTTTTGAGCTATGCTGTCCACAGACTGACACACACGAACTTTTTCTAAAAATGCGTTTTTGGGTTCTGGGGGTCTCAAAACATATATTTCCGGTGAAATCTCGACATCAAAATTTTGGATGGAATACAATACTTCCCCTACTTAACAGTAGAGAAAGTAAAAAAAGGGTGCACTCTTAAGCTAAAAATACGAGACATTTATTATTGTGCATCCTAAGCACAGGATAAGCGGAAGCAGTGCCAAATTATAAAAGAAAATCAAGCATATTATACTAATTCAATGATCAAGGTAGACATGAGATAAAAACCAACATCGATCAGAACAGTTTGTGAAGTAAATATTAAGTAAGCTTTAACTCTGTGTTAAGTTTCAGCACTATCTTTAGCTTCCAAGGATTAAGTTATACTTTAACTTAAAATAAGTGAATAAAACTGAACAGAATGGTTCTAAGTTTAGACTGGAGAATTTTAAGTCTTAGACATTATTATTTAACATTATTTTCTTGTTTAACGACGCTGTCAATTGCCAGGATCACATCAGCGTCGCCGGTGTGCCGGAATTTTGTCCTGCAGGAGTTCTTTTACATGCCAGTAAATCTACGGACATGGAGCTGTCGTTTTTAAGCACACTTAAAAACCATCGGCCTGGGCCGGGTTTGAACCCGCGACCTTGGGATCCGTAGGCCAGCGTCTAAGTCTTAGTTAGAGGTTCAAAGGGAAAGGTATAGTTTAAAACTTTCAAAAAATAAATTTTTAAAAATGAATTCTCTGGGATGCACCAAACATTTAAGTGTATTTTTCAAAAATAATTACTGAAATATTGCATTAGTTTCAGAGTAATTATTTAAGACAAAATCCCGCACCACTTTCTACATAGTTAAACAGGCACATAAAATTTGATAACAAAATTTCAAAGCTCTTTTCTCCCACAGTACATTTTTCTAAATCTTAACCTTACTAACTCAAAACTACTGAAGGGAACTAAATAACACTTTTTGTGCGTGTTACTGCATACACAATCTAGAGAACTGACCAGAATATGTTCCTCTGTTTGAGAATTTTTCTGAAAAAAATTTAAGATTAAATAGTCTAGAAGCATTGCTTTGCTAATTTGAAAATAAAATTATAATATTGGTTATGCAGATGGAAGCCTAGTTCTAGTTATTACCCTAAAACAAAACTTATGCTTTAAAATAAAAACAATGAACTGAAATATCTTTAAAAGCAGTCAATATATTAGGGATAAAGGTGGTTTCAGGATAGAAAGATGCCACCGTTTTGAATAATTGAATTAGGCATGCTAATTAATGCTGGAAATTGAAATTAAATAATTTGCTTTATTGCAAAAGAAAACGTACTTGTAACCTGTTTTAAATCCTCAAGCTGATATACTCCGGGATGTGCGACTCAGATACGGGGAATTGTTCTGTAATCCCAGAAGAGCCTGATTCTCAACTATAGTTTGTGATCTTGCTTGCGGATCACAAGGTTCTGTTTAAAAAGTCGCAACCACCTAAAGTGAGAAAAGCAAAAGATAAGCCAATTTGATTCCTTAGAGATGAGTATTTGAAAATATTTTCTAAAGAAAATTCAAAATATGAAGAATAGCTGAAAAACACTCAAAAATACAAGCGAAAATAAGGTAACTTTGGACAGGGGAAAAGGCTGCTAGAGCTGCGTCATATGAAGAAAAGATAATAAAGATACCCGGAGCTGTTATTATTATTGTTTTTATGGCCCAACACTTCAGATTGCTCAATTAGAAGCTTTAAGGTCTTTATTGGTAGTTACAACAGATAGATTAAGGAATATGGATTTAATAAAAGTACACAGACATCAAAAGAAGCGAAAAGATTATGGACTAGCAGTATCTCTAAAGGAAGTATTATATTATAAATTACTGACACGCCGAAATAGAACATCCCCCAAAATATGGCTTCAACAAATGTGAGATCGTAACAAGCTAATGCCTAACCCGTGAAGGAAGAAGCAGAAAAATGTTGGACTTCCCTGAACGAAGCCGCCGACATTGCTCACTCTGAGTTGGAAGAAGAAATAGAAGAAGAAGAAAATATAAAATTTGTAAAGTTACCAATATAACTATAGGAGAATTAATATAGATAATAGAGGAATCTAAATGAATGTTTTGAAGTAAGAGACCACTCGTTTGAAATGCCTCTATACAAATCAATCTTATATTGATTTAATAAAGATGGAGAATTATTAATTATTGCTCTAATTTTATATCCATAAATAATCAACAACTCATGAAGCAAAGGTTGGTGACCACCAGCCTTGGTGCAACGGTGAATGATATTTTACTACACTTGATCAAATACATTATGCAATTCCTATTGTAAATCAAGAAGGCAGGTACAATCCTGAAAATCAAATATTATTATCCGTATTATTCTCATGAAACACTCGCAAACATATGTACTTTGTTTATTTGTTACAAATGTTAATTATAGTCTTCATAGTCTACCTATACTGTCCCATATGTCAGTGGTTTTCTGTTTTCCGCATTGTATTGTATTTTTGCGTCATTTTCAAGTGGTAAATCTTGAAACCTTCTTTTCTTCACGTGTATCCAATTATCCTTTTTTCTAAAGCTCAACGTTTTGATGTCGTTTATACAGTTCTGATAAAATTCGTAAGCATAACCCAAATAAATGAATTATTGTTTCATGGCCTTGTTCACTTGGCGTTGAAAATGGAACACCAAAAACAGTGTTAATTTTGTTTATTTTCATTGATTGAGTTCTTAATTTAATTCTTTTTGTAACTCGTGATTTCAAATGACAGTTTATTTATGCCACAATTTTATACAAGACCAAAACGATTTGAATTATTGTTATGTAAATATATCTAGGTATTCAAAACAACTGTAACGAAAGCTGCCAAAGCGTTAGGTACAAAAGGCCCTGAACATGTCATTATATTAGTAAGAAACACATTAAATACCTGCAGCTTTTATATTAAATCTTTCTCACATTCATAACTGAGAACAATATGAGTAACAAAGGACCAGTTTATTTCTCTAAATATCTGGCCGTTTTCGTAATAAAATTCAAAGACGTTCTTCAGTTCTGTATAGATAATTATGAGAGTGATCCCATAAATAATACACAGCATTACTTGTTACACATTTACGTTGAATTACTTACATCACCACCGAACAAAATGGCACCACAGTAACGTATGTGACGTGCACTGGGGAGGTTCCGGTTTGACCCCCGGCGACCCACCACTATGAATCTTGGGCATTTTCTTGGTTTCCCGGGTCTCTAAGCCAATGCTGATGTGGTTCCTCTTTTAACACGACTTGCCCTCCCTCTGTTTCCTGTTCCCACCATTACATTCACTGTCCTTCTGTTTTGGTTTTTAGGACCAGGTGGTGTTGTACGTTTTGTGGAGCTTTCTTCCCAGTCATCGTTCAGGGACTGGCCGTCTGACCCCACCTCCGAGTGAGCTCCACCAGGAGGATCTGAGGTGGTTCAGGGAACCATAGGCAGAGCTTGAGCGGTATCGGATGTGTTCGAACTGGAAACGTTAGGTATCCCGTCCATGTTTGCACGCGTTGTTATCTGGATCTAGTAGTCCTCCGCGGCTTTTCCCCACTGTTCTCTCCCAGGGGACACTGGCAGAGACAAAAACGACCGTGTAACCCACTTGCGTTACTGTGTCCATTTGCAGAGGCACCTACCATGAATTTACGTTTAATTTACACAATTACACTCATGGATTACCACTTTGGACACCGTTGAATCTCCTTTGAAGCTCAGCACTTGGTTGTGTCAAGCCATACATATTCAGGTAATTTAAGGTTATAAAGTTTAGAGGTAGGTGAACTCATGTCGGTACTGTAAATGGGGCAAAGAAGTATTTCCCTTTCGCATGCAGTCATTCCAAGCCCCATTGGTTCACCGATATGCAGTCGTAAAGAACCAAGGCATAAGATGCAAATAACCACATGTGTAGTATGTGTCAATATTGACATGGGTATTAGTAATAATACACTGACAATTATGCATCATAGTTGATCCTGGTCTTTCACAGAAGTCCAATGTACAAACTGCCCTCTTTAGGGAATGGATTCTAATCCCCTTCACTCTCTTGGAGCGAGCGCTGCATCCTCCATCACTCCTGGAACTTCCGACGACACCTAAAGTAAGTACGTCAGATCGAACATCTGAATCGTTCCCGAAGGGGTGTTATTTGTGTTGGATTGGACTCGGCGTGGCAGTGGCTAGCAATACTCTTGAGGTATTTTGTACTCCTGGGTGGTGAATTCAGTTGGGATTGTGAGACGCCTCAGTGTCCTACGGTACCAGCTTGGAGATGGTGTGCTAGAACGCTGTGGGTCCAACGAGGTTTTCAGTGATCTTCCAATTTGGGGTTCAGCGAATGTCGTATCCACTTTCGTTCCTACGAAAATGGGGGGATCTTTCCTAAGAGAGGTATTGGTAGAAAAGGGGAGCCTGATCTCCAGGTATACCTTTGAACTGCATGAACCACCTTTAATTTTCAACCAATTCCACCAAACATCGTATTTTGTTCAGCGCAGTCGACAACTACAGTGAACACAATAATGGGTCTTGGAACACTCATCGAGCATCTCATATAATAAAATGTGGCTTTGTTCTGGAAAGTGATCTGTCTCTATATGAGCTGCGTACATTCATCAACAAGTTCAACAATTGTGTAGTTTCTATTGAACTCAAAATTGGCCACAGTACACAATGAAACACCTCCTGAAGTGGTAGAGTGACAAAAGCTGTAGTTTTTAACCTCACAGGGTAAAATAGTGAACAATTTACAGGACTCCTACTCACTGTGGCTTTATGAACAACTACACATTATTGCTAAAAAGAAGCTTGAAACCCCAGTTTCTAAATATTAGCTAACCTTCACCAGAAATCTGATGTCACACTTGTACAACGTTCTCTACCATTACAACTTAGTGTAGCAGTCTAACTGGCCTTTCCAAAGGTAAATGAATTATCAAAATCAGTTGAGTGATTTTTGAGATTATCCTATATATACAAAAACACACACACATACACACAAATTTGCTCTCTTTATAACATTAGTATAGATAATTTAGTCGCATACAGTTCTTAACTTCATTAGGAACATACTGTGTTGTTGTCCAATTATTAATGCTGGTTAAAATTTATATGTATATTTATATAATGAAAAATGTTCTTGCTTTCATTTTTGCATAGTTTTCCTATATTTGTGATTACAATGAACAGTAAAAGTGCAGCCATATCACAGTTGATATTTGCACCAATGCATGTCTTAGCACAAAATGATTGCCATCACATTATTGGAGATTATTCAGGGAAATGAATATCGGGCGTGATTAAAATGCAATGTATTGTATTTTACGCTCGTTTCACCCACTCCCTTCGGGCACAATTCTATTGTACCCTGAAAACCGATAAATGTAAACCGCCATGTTGGAATAGTGCCTCTAAGTAATGTAAAGGATTTTTAATTCTGCCTCAAAGCATTTAACACATAGGTACTCTTGAAAGTGTACAGAATGCTGCACGGTGTTGCAGGATGCTATCGGAGTGAAATAGACAACTAAGTATAGGCTTCTCATTTCTGTTTCGTGGTCTCGCTTTACGTCCTGCTTCTCCATTCCACTGAGGGATTTTGTACTTCAAACAGAATTAAATTAACGTAGCAAATAAGTGTAAAAGAGACTTTTACTCAATTAGATTTTACAGCACTGACAATGTTGACAAGGAATCGATTTAAGCTGAGAATGAATGATACTCGTAGGTACATCTAAATAAAATCTAAGAGATAAAATTAAATTAGTTTAAAAATGTGATGTTATACTTACACGACTATTTTTCATAGTAATATTTTTCAATAACTTTTTTGAATTCAGAGTTGACTAATCTTTTAGCTGCATAAAATGGTAGATTAACTATTGATTTCTGCACATTGCCGGTACCCTTTTTTGCAAGAAAATCAGCTTTCTCATTACCACTCAGTCCACAGTGAGCTGGTATCCATTGGAAGACTAGGTGTTTTTGAAGTGCTGTTAGATGGGTAAGGATTTTCCAACATTCTATAATTGTTTGGTTTTTTGGTGACAACTTGGAAGTATTGCTATAATTGCTGCCCTGGAATCTGAGAGAATAACTGCTTGCTGAAAATGTGAAATTCTGTACAGAAGATTTTGTAGCGCCATTCGAATTGCTTCAATTTCTCCATCAAAGTTTGTAGTTCCATAACTTAAAGATTTCTAATAGGAAAAGAGGTGACATGTGACTCCAGCACCTGCTCCATCTTGGTTTGATATTAATGATCCATCAGTATAAATATGGAGCCATTCGTGTCCTGGAAATCTAGTATGGATTGTCTCTAATGCCAATAATTTTAGAACACTAGTTGGAGTATCACTTTTCTTAACTTCTTCTGTCAGATGTAAATAATATGTGATATCTAATGTTTGTGTCGGATTAACTTTAGATATGAAGTTTTCCTTTGAATTAGGAAGGTATACATTCCTCTTGATGCCTTGAATTTTGGAAAGAAAGCTCTCCTAAGTCTTTAGTGTATGTGTAATATTTCTCTTGTGCCATGTATTGAATGGGAGTCTGATCAACTTTTCGTGTTGAATAAGAGCCGCTTTTTCTATTTCATATTCAATGGGGAACTACCAAACATTCAAACAGTAATTCCTGAGTATCCTCGAAAAACAGCAGTTGCAATCTTCAGGTTGATTACAGGACATGATTGTCTGGCAAAACATTTAAACAGAATTGGGATATATTCTTCACCACTCTGTCCTCTATGTGATCTGCAAGAGGAAATGGATCGAGACCACCTTCAAATATGCCCGGTCACTTCTAATGCCCCATCCATCAGTGAAAAATATTGGAGAGCAAGAGGATTAATGACTTCATTGTCAGAAATCCAGCATTAGCTAACAACAACAACAACTTACACGACTATTCTTAAAATGCTTATTCTTTCATCTACTTCACGTAATTTGAGATATACTTCCCAGAAGTGCTTTTATATTACATATTTGCTTGTAAGTACAATCAGAATAAAGCAATACACCAGGTTTAGGTGATACTTCAAAATTTTTAAGAGCAGTTCAGTATATAATGGTTTTAAAATGGCATTCTCTTTGCATAACAAGGGAAAAAGAACTGATATGTTGCACTCATATGACTTTCTCTACTTTTGTACCAACTATTCTTACAAACTCATTCCTCTTTAGTTTTCATGTTAGCCGAGATATTTGCAGAAATTTCCTTATTGCTGATCTTCTAGTAGACCTTGAGTGACAGTCGTTCTCTTTACACGGCTAAGATATCACAAAACGAATAACGATCTTCCAATTTTTGGGAAGTTTGCAGAACTCACACAAATAACAAGGAATATCTCTGAAATGGTTCACTCCACAAACAATTTAGTTGGACATAAATTGTGTGTTTTAACGAGATCTACATTTTTGTATAGTAAAATTTGGTCTATCTTACGGCTTGCCATTTATGCAAAAGTCAGAGTAAACAGGACTACATAGCCTTTACCCACAAAATTCAATATATACATTTCATTTGCCATAAGAGTATCTCAAACCTATGGCTTTTTATCAAAAATCGTTAGAGCCATTTTCGAAGAATTTTCCATGTAAAGGGCAGTTTAGGGTGGAAGCATTTTCTTCAAAATCTTCCTGTCCCATTCTAGAAAGACATTAAATTTAAATACCAACTTGGATTTTTAACCGATTATTCGTTTTTGCGTTATGTTGTTCACAGACATGCAAAACCACACACGCGCGCGCGCGGACATTTTTCAAAAAATACTTTTTTTTTTTATTCAGGGGACCTCGAAACATATACTTTAAGCGAAATCTTCACATTGAATGTTTGGGTGGCATACAATACTTCCCCTACCTTACTATATGTGGTAGAGAAAGTAAAACCATTAGTATCTCGGAAATAGTTCCACAAAAAACATTTGACATAAATGGTCTGCTTTACATGTTTTGTGTGGGGTAAAGGGTAGTTCCGGATGAGGGAATTTTTTCAAAAGTTAGTGCCGCATCCTTGAAGGATGCTGAACTTCAATACCAAGTTTGGCATTTAGCTGAGTAGGTATTCGTTTTTGAGTTATACTGTCCTGAGGCACACTGCTGGACTGAGTGATTGACAGTGGAACACACATGTATTCACACACACATAGACACACGCGCGCGCGCGTGTACACAAAAACAACGGCCTATTATTCTAATTCTTGCTGATTAAATTTTGATTACACATTTACACATTCTGGAGGACGTATGAATAAGCTAACAGTCAAATGTTTTAAAATTGGAGTGCTACATGGTGGCTTTAAAATCCCATTCTATTTGCACGACCACGAAAAAACTTACTGAATTGCAGTTGGAAAGCGTAAAATGTATACAAAATTCAAACCAATAACAAAGAGTATTTTGGAAACGGTTAACCTAGCATTTTTTATGCCCGCTTGTAATTTTTTAAAACTTTTTTTCAATTTTTTAATTAATGGCATGCAGTTAATAGTTATTGCCAATCACTGTTTCTACTACTGAATTGCGTAATTGTTCTCCAGTCTTTGATATTAGATTGCTGAAGCCAAGTAAAATGCAGGCATGTCATGCAGTCGTCAGTTGTATGTGTACAGACTGTTGAGCCTCTCGCTTTTGACTTATGAGTAAAAAATAATATCTTTTGGTTTTTGTCTTAAAAGTTCACCAAAATTTCCTGAACAAAATGATATATTATTTATGCAGTTTGTGCATTTATTACCGTTTTCAAAGCGATTATAAGTGGAGCATGCTGTCGTTTAAATTAAGAGGCGCCATCTTACCATGCCCCTTTATACATTCCTCATATCGAATTTAGTTCCCAAAGAGCAACACAGACCTCAACAAAAAAGGAGGTAAATAGAGAAGGAATTGGAAGAAGCTATATGAGGATAATGATAACTGTATGATCCTTGAATTGTATTGAGTTAGGCTTGCAGAAATCGCAAAACCCCAAGCAAGCTTTCCCCAATATGTAAATTTAATGTTCAAGTTACGTTTTCCTTAGGAACTATTTATTCATCATAGAGGCTTGAAATTTTGTGTACAACCTTGTCACTGTATGTCCTCTTTGAAGCAGGCTTTTTATGCTCAGTACTTAAGCATATGTAAAATTGTTTAAACGTTCTACATAAAAATGTTTCTCATCTCATGCTTATTATGCAGTAAATATTTCAATTATTCCCATTGTATAGTAATTTGTGTGTTTTAAATTTTGTGAATTGATGTAAAACTGATACTTCCTCAGACTACACTGTCCCCTTAAATTTTTCACTATTTATTTAACTTATTTTACACCATCCGATGTGACGATGAGTGTCTAATACAAGGAAATAACTCTGTCAACAATACTGACGAGAAAAAGAAATTATTGCAACTATGTATATCATTTCAGCAAAAACATTGTCACTTAAAATCCAACAATGACTGCCTGTAGTTCCAATAGTGATACTGGCGCCATTTTTATCACATTTGAATACATCGTGGCTCATTATTAAAGTATATCAAGTGCTGCACGATGAGTTCAGGAAGTATAAACCGGTTGAACTGGCTACTAAGAAAGCTAGTAATCATAATGCATAGTTTAAATATTTCGTTATAATTATACGGTGATCTTGTCTTTATAACTGCCCCAAATGCGTTAAATTACTTCCAGAATAGTACAACATAAAGCAGATTACTTTTGTCATTTAGAGAAGGAAAGCTATTTACTACTCTCGGATTTATACAAGCCGCTATTAAATAGGTATATTTGCGGTGAAATCTCGGTTTCTAATATTTATGTGGAATATAACACTTTTTTCGAGTTACCGTATATACGAAGTAGAGAAAGTGAACAAACATTTACAGAAATGCTTTTACTTTATATTACCTTATAGGTACAATGAGAATGGTGGAATAAAGAAGGCTTAAGCGATAGTAAAATCGTTTAAGTGTTGGTCGCTATGTAAGGGTTTTGAAATTCCATTTTCCTATTTAAGATAAGTGTAAGCATTTGAACATTCAAACCAATAACAAGGAATATCTTGAAAATTGTTATCTTCTCAAAAAATGAATTTAACATTAATTGTGTTTTAAGCATCTTTACATTTGTTGTCTAATAATACTTTGTAAATATCTTACGGTTTACGAGTTATGCTAAAGCAATTCATAACGAAGAGGATTTCAAAGGTCATTCCCAGAAAATTCAATATTGTATGCATTTTATTTGTCAAGTAAATATCTGAAACTTACGATATTCAGATCAAAATCGTTAGATCCGTTTTTGATAAAATAAACATTTTCAAAACTTTGTCCATGTAAAGCAAGCATAGGCAAGAGGGGTGACAGGAATACAGTCGAATATTCACCCTCTCCACTTACCACATCACCAAATGCAGTACTGTTCTGTTTGTTTACGAATACGCATGTCTTTACAAACAAGGTAAGTTTCAAGGAGTGCAGTGGCGAAACCGAATAGAAAAACGATTTATTGGTTTTGTGAACAAGCAACAGCAGCAACAACAACAAGCATTTACAAAATAATGGCCTCTTGTGATGAGGCCAACAATGGATTTGACAACTCTGTATTGCTGAGTGTATGCATCCATCTAGCAATAATACGAACAACTGCAGCTGGAAGGTTTTAAAAAATCAGATCTGCTACTGTTCACACTTTGTCCCTCATATTTGATTTTATTCTGTCCTGTTATTTGTAAAATTGTGCTTGTGCTTAACTGTTCATTTCCTAAATAGTTTCAATACACATTTTGATATAGCCGGGCTTAAAATAGTTTATAGAAGCGTAGTAAAGAAGCGCATTAATTAACGAAAATTGAAGCCATTTACTGTGAAGCAACATAATCAAAAATAAGAACAAGTTATAAAGTAAAAGTTTCACTTGTCCTAGTAATATTGCAAGATCTTTCACAGCTGACTAGTTTCAAGTTGTATCCAACTTATTTTCAAAGCTCAAACAAGAAAATTAACAATAAGATAGTTTCTGTAAATGTTTATCTTGACTAACACAAAGAAGAATAAGAGCTGTAAGAATAGTTCAAGAGCAGCCAAAGTCATGTGAGATTCTTTTCTTTCCTTTTTTTTTTTTTTTTTTTTTTTTTTTGTGTTATGCAAATAGTATGGTTTCTTAAAACCAAACTAACGCAACCCGCTTTTTAAAATCTGATTATCGTTTTAGCTTCTTATCTCGATCGATTAACAAGAAGATTAAAAAGGACAAGCTTTATATGATTTTTTTGTAGAATAGTGAGCTGAGAAGCTTATATGAATGCAACATATAAGGCTTTTAAATAATTTGTTTCCTATGTCATAGAATTGCTGAACCATACATAAAGTTTCATGATAAACACCAAACCAATTGAAGCATTTAGTTCAAAAAGGGAGACTAGTTAAGGATTAAGAATTTTGAGAAAACAAGCAGAAACTCTCTAAACTTGTAATGGACACCATATATTAGCTTGCTCTTTCTGCTTCGAGTTGCTCATGGCATTATGGATGTCATCATCTAGAAATTTCATATTCTAAATTATTCTAACATGCATTAAAACTAGTTTAAAAACTGTGAACAAGCCCCTTTTTGAACTAAACGTCAGGTTTTCGAAAAAAAAGTATACATATGGTGTTACAATTTCTTATTTTAAGCATATTATAATAGTTTAGACATTAATGAACGAAAGCAAACCCCACTGATACAACTTCTTAAGACATTTATATCATTTATCGCTATCTCAAACCTTACTACTTGATCCTGGAGCCTCGACTTAGATGTTAGTACTGTGAATGCCTGTTTTCTACAACACCCTCTTGGGAACCAACTGTAATTAAATAAAATAATTTGTTCTCTATTACAACAACCCCTTCCATTGCGTTAGTACTTGAAAATGAAAACTCGATTTTCTTTATGAACAAAATATCAACTTCATAAAGACCTTTTAGAAGAAGTTTTCAAATTGTTTTCTCTTCGCTTACTTGACCATTGTGTGTATGGGAGAATGAGGATAGACAAACAAGTTGCTTCAGTATCCTTGCTTTTCATTTTGTCGAATTGGTAACAAATGCTATGGATCTCTGAAGAGTTAGAAAAACATTGTCTTTTGAATCTGTAATTAAAAGAAACATGGTAATGATTATTTGAAGGTATTGTACTTCCAATATTTACAAGTAATATGGAAAAGAAGACCATTGAGTTTATAGCAGTTGTCACAAAAATAGTTATTTTATTAGCTGCAGTCAGGGCCGATTTGTCTCTCTGGAAGTTTTTGCATTTAGAAGTTATACATTCTTCACCTTTCACTCTCCTATTCTTCAAAATATTTCTTCTCCAAAATGTTGAATTTGGTCGTATTTTTAAAAATTCAGTGCTTTGAGGTTCATTATCATTATTATTGGTCATTGTTATTCATTGTTAACGATAATGGCTTTAGGAATGAATGAATAATAATAATGGCATGTCCAGAAATTTTCCTACCACAGCAACAATAGTTCTATGCAATAGGAGCTATTGTATACAGATAAGTTCCCCTTTTTAACGAAACACCTGAATTTGTGGATGTTTTATACAGCTGAAAAGTACCATTTTAAAAGATGCATAATGATTGATTGGTTGGCTGCTAATGCTCAGCGTAGGTATCTGAGTTCTTCCATTTGCCTTCTTGCTTCCCAGTAGCCTAATGAGAGATTTACAGCTGTTAAATTTTGATACTTCATTCTTTGTAGAATCCTCTTCTCACTTGGAAGGATGTTTAGTTTATGCAGATGGACAACCAAAAGAATCATGTCCTCTATGCAATCGAAAGAGAACAACAGCTTTTGATCGTGGATATTCTGGAATTATTGTTGCTTTGTAAAACAAGGTTTTCCATTGTTTATTCAATTCTACTCAGTTTAACTGTCATACATTTTTGTTGATGGTTTTCTGTATTATTAGTTTTGATGAGGGAAACGATAAAGATGGGTTTTTCATTTCGTGAACCGTTGTGCCTTTTCATTGCCAAGGATTTCACAGTGTCAGGGAAACTACTGTAAAACTATCGATTTGTGAACGGATTGTAAGTGTTTAATACTTTTGTAGATGTCAGCTGTTCTTGCATAATGATGTGCACGACATAACACTCGAAACTCAAATACCGTAAAATCATGGATAAGTCCCCTTTTTACATAAAGTGCTTCAATTTTAGGATGCTATCCAAAGAAGTTGGAGTTTATATCAAAATATTTAGTGTATTTTGTTCATTGCTATGTTAACAAGATCAACATGATATGGTACAGAAAAAGAAGATAACCCAAATCGATAATAAGCTTCGGTGAAAATGAAAAAATAGTAGTTTTTACTCGGCTCCAAGACAGACATAGACGTGCAGACTTGCTAACCAGCAATTTGAAGCTAATTTGTGCGTCGCTTTGCAAAGAACGCAGTGACGCATTTGCCCATGGTTTCCTGCAGTGGAAATGGTGAAAAGCTAAGGCAGGCTGCTTGGGGCGAAATTAATCTTGCAGACTGTCCAAACCGGTTACTCGACTACTAACTAAACCATACAACTCTCTCTTTCTCGCCTCCTTTTTTATACTACCTCACACTCCTATCCTCGACTTATTCTTCTCGCCAAAATCGTACTTAAACAATGGGAACCAGAGGGAAAAATATACACAATGTTGGGTCTTTTCCTACAGCATTCGTCTTTTTTTAAAGAGTGTTTAAATTCTCTCAGGGAAGTTTTCTGTAGTCATTAATAAGAAATCCGATTAAAGGACTTACAAGATGAAACAAATACCCCTCTAATGTACAATTCAAAGAAACGTTTTTGTTGTGAAAATAAAATTGTTTTAAATTAATCTCGAAACCACACAGAGTATTAACTCTAAAGGAGCGAAACTCTAGTTCTGAATTTGAGAAATTTCTTCTGCAATGTTGCTATAAATTGGAATTTTAAGTGATAGATTAACGTTTGCTTTCTATCAATCTGTTAGTGTATACACGAGGTTCGGTTTAGTTGAATAATCACTAGTAATTGTATTAAAGAAAATTTCTGGAAATCGTATTTTATATTTATTTTACAAGGAAAAGTGACATTGACATTGCCCAATTTTACTAACACCATAGAAATAGATGTACGCATTTATATTCGCCCACAGTAATTTCTATTTTTTCAGTAAAATACTCACAAAGTGAGGTGGTGCAGGCGGTAGCGCGTGTGACCTACATTCGGGAGGTCATGGGTTTGATTCTCGCGGTCCATCTTACTGATCCATACGTTTTTTCGGGAATTTACCCGTTTCAGTAGGCGAATGCTGGGAAGGTGATTTACATCCCCCGAATTTACTCTCCTTCCATTTCACCCCACTTCTCATTTCACTTCACCTTTCATTTACTTGGTTGTTTGAGTGTTGTAAGTGTTTGTAGGAGTATCGGCGTTGCCTGGTAGGGAAAAAGGATGCTCTGTGTAAACATGTCTCCCGAGATCCCAGTAAGATATGCAAACTGCAGAGGGAAGGGAAGCTGATTGTATTAGACGCCCCCGGAGGCTTCAAAGTAGAGATCTTAGGGACCGCGCCCTCTCCTATGTCGTAACTCCTGATCCGGCCGCTCTGTCTCCTCTCACTTTCCCCTCCCTCCCGGGAGCGTCTCATAAAGGACACAGGCATATAAGACGCCTGAAGGTCTCGCATATGGCAATTTATCGTTAAGAGACACTGGGAACGAAATTTTGGTCAAAATTGTCAAAAAGTCGAAAATTGTTTTTTTACGTTAAAATGTTAATGGAACTCCTGTGCATTTGGATCAGCTAAGAGTTTTCATATCCCTCACTCCATGTGGCCATTACGGTCCCTTCAAATAGTGCTCTTCCCTTAACGTACACAGCATGTTCCTATATAAAAGCCTGTTTTTCTCAAACTACATTTCTGCATATTCCAAAAGAAGGTCGCGCCTGAGTTTTGCTACAAATTCAATGAAAATTTCCAAAGGTATTCATAAATAGCAGCTAAACAAAACTATGATTCAATATTGATGTTATCATTAACATGAATCCCAAAAACATTATTTGTGTGAAAAAATCAATAATTTTTAAGATTAAATGCTTTTTGTTATTAAAAAAATATGTACAGCACAATCAGCAAACGTATTTGAAATATCTCTTCATACAATTGTTACCCATGTTTTAGAGTACCAGCTCTGCCAATATAAAGCAATTTTGAAAAGACATTAGATGCGAGTCACATTTTGAAAATATGCCTATTAAATTCATAAAATAATTTATACCTTTATCATAAACGAATTATCCAATTATAATGAAATTTGGTGTACATCCTATTCTCATATAAATACAAACACAGTAAACATTTCAGAAAATCTATCCAGAAATGTAGAACTTTTCAAATCCCAGTGTCCCTTCTTTAACTAGGGTTATTCCCTACCCTCCATAGATTCTGAAGTGTGGATGTGAGGGTGAATGAGGATGTGAAAATAAGTTAAAATGATGAAAACCTACAGTAACCTGACCTAAAAATTCAAAGATTAAAACCAACATCAAACGTTTTGTCAGGGTCCCCGATATGACCATCGAAGGTAAAGAGTGCTATAAAAATGAAAAAATTAACTGCCCATAATCACCATGGGTAAGTTTATAGAAATTAAAAATTAACACTGCTTACACTATAACTTTGAACGAAGCGAACGTGCGTTATTAACTTATTAATTTCTTTAGGTCACTAAACCGAAAACTAATTAGGAATTTCTTTAAATTGTTACATTTCTATAGCCCTCTTTAAATTCTTTAGTAATATTTAGGGCTTTGACTTGAGAAATAACTGATGGTGTTGTTGCACGATTTCCAAACATTGATTTTTATCATTTTTAACATTAAACACACTCACATTCATACTTCCAGGCATTGGGAATTATTCTGGTTGAAGAAAAATTTCCAACCCCGGCCGGGTTTCGAAAGCGATTGATAGGCCAGAATGGTGATCACTGCAACGCATGCGCAGTCTTCTTAATTATTCTATATTCATAACTGCCCACAATCTATAGAGCACTCTATTTTATGTATTAGTTTTGTACTAAATCAATATTTGTAACAGTTTCTTCAGTTTTGCAGCAGATATTACTTGAATTCAAAGTCTAGTCATTTGTTTAAGAAGTGAATAAATTATTCATATCTTTCAAACTATCATATACTAAATAAATCTTTGGTAAGCTATCTGGTAAGTAAGATTTTAGACATAATGTAACACTTGATTTCCGTGATTTTCAAGTTTCCCTACAGATACTACTTTCTCCCTCCAGTTTTTTTGCAAAATGCAGAGCTGCCAACATATGACTGACAAACGCCGCCATAATAATTAGGGAAGGAACGAGAAAGGAGCGTAGCTGAAGAATTGAGGGATCCCCAAAGCTTAGCCGAGAGATGTTTTTAATAAGAAGAGTGAAGCGGTTACCAGTGTAGTCATATGATGTGTAACTAAATCCCAATGATACAGGTTGGAGATAAGGTTAATTAACTATCACAAATTGCGATGTATATGAGGATAACGAGTATGGACTACATCAGTTGGAAGCTAACAAGAAGAGAAACATAACAAATGAAAACGTCGCCAATTCAGCGGATTTTGCCTCTCATTTAGGTTGGTAGTCTCAATCGCGCATGCGCAGCAGGGGGAAGATGACCATGTTTATTGTCCTCACACCATTATGTCCCTAAATAAACATCCAGGTGCGTTCCGGGTGTCACAGCTGACTCCCAACAACACATAGGTAATTACATAGTTCTCTTTCATTTTTATTCGTGTTTGAATTTTCGATACAGACACTCAAGTATAGATAACATTTTAATTAACTGATATTCTTACACCTCTAGCTCACATCTATGATGTGGGAGTAGCGTGTCTGCCTCCCATTGAAGAGGTCCCGAGTTCGAATCTCGGTTAGGGTGAGTAACCCGTATAAAGCTTTCCCTTATCCTCAGAAGATAAATGTCGGGTAATTTTAAGTACTATGGACTCCGGGCTCATTTGAATATCGTTTCATCCATTCATTCATCGTTCAATGTAACCTATCAGGTTGAAGGATGTTAAACTTAAAAAAATAAACAAAAAACGTCTAGAATAATTCTGTAGTTAGTGTTACTTGTAAAAGAATCACGCTTTACTGAGCTCTCCGTTAGGTATTTCATCATTTCTGATACACTGATAGTGTGCAGAAGAATTAAACTCAATCTTTAGCAAAAACTTACAAGTAAGCGAGTCTTTAACTAGCTGCCTAGATGATTATGGTAAAATTAAGCAATAGTTAAATGCTCGTCCAAGTCGTAGGTTAAGTTTGGTATAAAACTGAAGAGTTATAAACACTTTCAGTATTTAAATAGATTTTTATATAGTCTAAGAGAAGGTTTGAAAAAGGTATTCACGCTCAAGCGATTTAAGTCACTGATGACTAACATAGGTATATACGTTGCTATGAATAATGCGGATTTCTAGACGCCATTACATCGTAATTTTAATTTTGGTAACACAGCACATCAAACTAGTTCTACGTTATATGAACTACTTTTAAAAATAGAAAGTGTACTTACAAATAGCACTATGAGATGTCTTGCCTTGAACAGCATTTGATCATGGCTAAAATAACTGTGTAAGGTTAAACTTTTAGAAGATATTTGCGGTCATGTTCCCAAATCATCACAACAATTTGAAAACAATGAAACGAAACACTGCGATACGTTAATATTATACGAAGGTTATAGAAGGCCTAGAAAATTGTTTTGAAAGCCTGTGGCTCCCTCTAGTAATTAGAGCAATATAATTGATGTGGTGTTCTTACCTCTCATGCAGGGGTCGTGGATTGAATCCTGCTGTTGTCAGTTACTTAATTGAGCTTTTTATTGGAAATAGCCACTATTTTTGGGGGTATAAGTATTTCTGCTTAGCTCCATACACCTCCAGTTTCACTTGGGCATTTATTAAATAATTCCCTCTGTTTTATGGCATAACCCGTTAAAGGGCGTTAAGCCTAACCATAAAGTAATGTGTAAAAACAGCAAATTATGAATCGTGTATTTTCCGGGTCCCATCCAGTTAACCTCAATGTTTAGTCATTTTTTGCTTCCGTTCCACTGTTCTTATCGCTGTTTACTCTGACCACGTTACTGCACCCAAAAATATTTTCTTTCAGACCACTTTAACTACTCCAACCCTTTCCCAGCGTTCCATGAGTATTCGTGTTTAATTTCAAATAAATGAATTAAAATGTACTTCTTACACGTGCAAATTATCCCTTCCTTGCCCTGTTCCTTTCAAATAAATAAATACAAATTTATTACCTTCACGCGCAAGTTATACTTTCCTTGGATCGTTCCTTTAAAATACATAAGTACTTTCCTTGCAGCATCCCTCTAAAACAAATAATGAATGGATTAACCTACACATAGGTATCCGGAAACAGAAGAGAAAATCGTACTAAATACGGAACTGTGAAACAATTACAAATTTATTCTATTATCATTGGAAACACTGCTGGTGGTGAAAGTACTGGAGTCAGTGAGCAAACTCTGCAGAGAAACTCAGCAAACATGATCAGAGGAGAGGCTAAAAACGGCTAAGTGATGGGACCTAGAAAGTACTTGAATGCCGACAAAAATTCTTTATACATTGTTGTTTAGTTTCATAACTTTCTAGAAATTACTTACCCGTTCCTACTGATCTGCTTGTTTCATGAAAGTTAATATGCGTCTAAAGTGTGTTCAGTAATGCGAATTTTACTATTCCTACCTGGATGCTGAGATAAAGCAAAGCTGTTTGAAAATCGGATTGACCGTTAGTCATTTCACAAGAGCTTATTAGAAGCAAACAAACCTCCACTTAAAAGATTAAAAAATTCAAAAAAATTGAAAAATTTTAAAACGGTTAAAGCTACAAAACATTACTCATTTATATAAAGTTTAGTGGAAATGAGGAAGGTTTTGCAGGCTATATGCGAAGCATTCTGGATATTTCATGCCAATATTTCGAAATTATAATAATGGATGCAGTTATTTTCAGAAGATAGGAACAAACGAAATGGTTTGCGTCTTTTCATTTAGGGAACGGAAATTTTTCCAAAACCTTCGCTTTGCCTCCTATGTTTGACTTCAAGCTTAAACTGTTCTGTTTATACAACTTTAAATTTAACCATTTTTTTTTTTTTTTTTTTTTTTTTTTGCAAATTTTGCTGCTTACATAGACTGACAACACACTAATGCGCGCATGCGCACGTGCACATACGCGATTAAATACGTACCTGCATCAGTGGCGGCTCGCAGTCAAAATTTTAGGGTAGGCAAAGTGTAACAGTAACAACAAACAACAACAACAATAATTATAATAATAACAATAACAATAATAATAATAATAATAACAACAACAATAATAAACCCCGTTTATCCAAATATAGGGGGCGAAGTCATTGCGGATAACGCAAACAATATATTGTTTGGTTGTTTAATAAGAGCAGAGTGAATGAGTGTGACTTACGGACGAATTACCGCCAAAACTAAAATCACGAGTGTCGGCAGACTTTTTTCCAGGGGGGAGGGGCACATGTTGGAAATTTGCAATCATATAATATTAAATCATTATTTTACTGTCAAAATTTATAGTATTTGTTGCAGATAACCGTATTAATTTGTGCTAAACAAAAATTGTTCTTTACATCAAAATTAAAATAATAGTTTAAAGGTCAGTAACTAACTGCACATTAAGTTCACCAACTTCCAAGGGGGAGCCGTGGCCCCCCTTGCCCCCGTTTCGCTACACCCATGACTAAAATAGATTAAGAAATTGAAAAATTGTCTGACTGCAGCTTTGTGTTAAATAGCTAAAACACTCCTCTTTTCATTGTTAGTGCGCCGCGAAAGCGAAATTTGTAATAGTTCACTAATTAAGTCGGTCATACTGGTATTACACAGAGATGACGACAGATTCAGATCTCTGAGATCTTCGTTCGTGGAGTATGGCTGTTCGGAAAATGTCGCATAAATTCGGATTTGGGCAGGCAAGTGTTCGGATTGCCTGGCAGACGCGTCTACGCATGCTCGGAGTGCATATACAGACCGAATGTTTCCTTATCCCTGTTCAAGGGCCTCGTACTGAGGAAAGGGGGCCGGGCAGGCAGAGGTTAAGCTAGCCGGCTTTCCACTACCCAGGTTCCATGCGTATCATTTCTGCCGCGCGTTTCAAACACGCAGCGCAGTTTTGATGAATCGGAATTGAGATTAAAGGATTTGACCATGCGCTGGTCATTATAACCGAGAAAACTTTTCTTGAACTGCAATTTAGGGGAAAATGACGGTTCAAATGATAAAATGCAGAATCATAGTTAAACATTATTTGTTGATGTATTACGATAGGGTAGGCAGTGCCTACCCTGCCTACCCTGAGGAGCCGCGCCTGACCTGCATATATAGATACGTCGACAATTCTAATATATTCTATGCTTCAGTAAATTTAATTTGAAATCCTCATAATGTATTTTAAATTTGGAACTAATACTTTTTCTAACCCAGTTAATACCGTCGGAAATACAAATTAGGTGCGTCGAGTTAGAAAAACAATGCATTTCAGTGAAAATTTAGTTTTACAAATAATAATTTAAAAACAAGAGATATCACGTTACCAAAACACAAATGTAAATAAAATACATAAACATAGTGCTAATTACATTCATGTGCTTAAGATTTTATATACCTTCTAAATAGCTTTTATTATATATTTATTTTTAAAAATTCTTATAGAACTTTGGGGCAAACAATATTTAACGATACAAAATAGAAAAAAGGAATTTGAAAAAAGTAATAAAAATGCAGTGTTTGCAAATACAGCGGGAATAAAATTAGAGATTTAAAAACTGGTATATTTGTTATAATCCCAAAACGTAGCCAATCATAGTATTAAAGGTCAGCGCCTTCCAAGGATATCGCACGAAAATCTGCAATAAAAGCTCAATACCTCCAACTACTTCTTCCATAGTTAATTTTGGAAAATTTTGTTTTCTCAAAAAGGACCTAATATTTTGATAAAAATACATGTTTAAAATATGGTTATGGTAAATTAAATGTAGGTAGATCTATGTTGAATTTTATGGAAATAGCTTCCAAATTCCTCTTCATTTCGGATTACTTTTACATAAACAAAATTTATATCAAATGTGCGTGTGTGTGTGGGGGGGGGGAGTTCATACCTGCATGTGCTATTCGTGGTGGACGAAGCGGCGTCTGGGCAGGTTTTCTCCGGGTTCTCCGGTTTCCCCCGCCACTCATTCCACCAACTGGTCTTTCATCACCTTTTCATTCATCGATTTTGCCTGCATTTCATATCATCTTCCTCAATCTCATACCTGGTGCTTGGCTGACCACCCGCTTCCAGGTCTCCACTCTGTCCGGTAAACAGTTTCCTCTACTCCCCGAAAGGCACCTGATCCTAGGCACAGGCTTATAAGTCATAGCGGGTGTAAGTCCTACATAAGGGGGGGGGGTAATCAGGAACAGAAAGAAGTTTGGAATAGTTTATATTATTAGAGTAGAGAAGGTTATGTCGGTGCATACATTATAGTTTTTACGTACGTTTGGATTGAAAATGTTTTGGGTAACAGAGGTTTCACTGTATTTAAATTTCCAGCATTTCAGATGTCAGCTTCATGGCTGTTTGGCCTACAGCGATATTTTCAGAGCTGCCGCGTTTCTCGTGCAAAATCTGCCCTGAGTTTGCACGAGCAACTTGAAGCCGTTCTTTTGCACAGTACATTACAGTTTAACAGTTCCTGAACGTGTTAAGTTAAACAGCTATATGGAATACATGTTACATTTATCGCAGACTTGTCCCAATTTGAAAGTATCTTAAATGCTGCAGGAGTGACATTTATTTTAATTTCGAGATAGGGTGAGAAATTCGTTTTCCACCCTCCTCCCATTCTCCCATCCCATAATTCCAAGCTGCTTGCTAGGTAGGTGCAATTATTCCAGTCGATATGACTGGGACCGAGCACGTGACGACATAACTTCACCTGTATTTACTGCCTTCCCTTACAATTGCATTTTCGTTAACGAAGTACGTACAGAGAGAGGTTAGAGAGCGAGGGGTCCCGCTGAAAGCTTTATGTTCGATCTATATTAAAACGAAACGGAAACAGGCAACTCGTGAGCGATAATGGCCTAAGTGTTAGAGCGCCTTAAGACGCAAGTGGTTGGCACCCTTTGTTTCATCCGGTTCCTTAGAGTCATGAGCTCTTCTTAAGGGAAACTTTTTGGGACTTCTTTATTACTTTCTCCACTACGTATAGTAAATAGGTGAAGTATTCTACCCAAAAATTCGATGTCGAGATTTCATCTGAAATATGTTTTGAGTGAGTGTGTGTGTGTGTGTTTGTGTGTGTGTGTGTGTGTGTGTGTGTGTGTGTGTGTGTGTGTGTGTGAACAGCATAACTCAAAAATCTGATGTGTTGCACTCACATGACTTTCTCTACTTTTGTACTAACAATTCTTCTTCTTCGTGTTAGTTAAAATAAACATTTGTACAAATTATCGTATTGCTTATTTCCTTGTAGGTACAAGGGGAATATTGGAATACAGTAGGCTTTGTGTGACAGTCAAATCTTTTAAAGCTTTGAGATTCCGTTCTCTTTGCACACGTAACATAAAAAAATGAACAACGATGACCCATTTCACGAAAGTTGTAAGTTTTCGGAAACTCACACACATAACAAGGAATATCTCCGAAATGGTTCACCCTACAAGAAAATTTATTCAGACATAAATTGTGTATTTTAGCAAGATCTACATTTTTTGTATAGTATGATTTGGTCTATCTCTAACGGTTTACGAGTTATGCAAAAGTCGTCCAGAGTAAATATGACTACAGGGGCTACATCCAGAAAATTCAAGATATACATTTCATTTGTCATAAAAATATCTCAAACATATGACATTTTAATCCAAATCGTTAGAGCTACTTTCAAGAAAATCAAACTTTTCGAAAAATTTTCCATGTAAAGGGTAGTTTAGGGTAGGGCTATTTTCTTCAAAATCTTCGTGTCACATCCTTGAAGGACATTAAACTTAAATACCAACTTTGGTTTTTAACCGAGTTTTCGTTTTTGAGTTATGCTGTCCACAGACTGACAGACTGACACACAGACGCACACACGGACATTTTTCTAAAAATGCTTTTTTTGGATTCAGGGGGCCTCAAAACATGTATTTCCGGTGAAATCTCGACATCGAATTTTCGGGTGGAATACAATACTTCCCCTACTTACCAGTAGAGAAAGTAGAAACGGAAGGTCGGTATTTCAGTTTAATATCTTTCAAGGATGCGACACGAAGATTGTGAGGAAAATTCATCCACCCTAAACTAACCTTTACATAGAAAATGTTTCAAAAATGTTACCCTCTCAAAAATGGCTCTAAAAATTTTGATTAAAATGTCATATGTTTGAGATATTTTTATGCAAAATGAAATGTATATTTTGAATTTTCTGGCTACATACTCTGGATGACTGGTAAACCCTAAGAGTTTATCTCAATTTATGTCCAAATAATTTTTTTGTTGAGAGAACCATTTTGGAGATATTTGTTGTTATTTGTGTTAGTTTTGCAATATTTATACTTTCCACAAATGAAAGAACGTTACCTTTTTTTTGTATCTTAGCCGTACAAAGAGAATGGAATTTCAAAGCTTTAAAAGATTTGACTATCGCACAAAGCCTACTGTATTCCCACTTTTCCCTTGTAACTACAAGAAAATGAGCAATAAAAATTTGTGTAAATGTTTATCTCAACTAACATGAAGAAGCTAGAGGAATAAGAGTTTGTAAGAATGGTTACTACAACAATAGACAAAACCATGTGAGTGCAACACATTTGATTTTTATCCACATTGTGCCATATTTTCAGACCTATTAGAGAGACAAAAATTAAGCTGTGTTAACAAGTTTTAAATCATCCTGATGCATATTTTTAATTATACAATTTCACATATTTCTACGGTTGACACCGCTTCTCTGTTGCCAGTCTCCACTTTTGCCTATCTAGACATATACCTTCTTCTAGGTTTCTCACTCTCATTGCTTCACCCGTTTCATCCTTCCAGCATCTTTATTGCCACCCTCGTCCTCTTCTTTCTTCACCCATCCTTTTGGTGTGTCCAAAACATTTAAGCATTTTACACTTCATTTTGTCTATAATTCTACTATATAATCTTATAGACTTCTTGATGTCTTCATTTCTAATCTTATCCAATAGTTTAATGAGTATTTTAATGCGCATAATTTTAAGGAGTATATAAAATTTACGGAAAAAACAACAACATAATATTAACTATTTCACACAGAGATGTTAAATTATCGTATACGAATTATCACCGGGTCATCTTTTGTTTTGTACAATTTATTACACATTACAGTGGATTAAAAATCAAAATAGCATTCATTCCATTTAAGTTTGACAACTGTGCTTTTAACAATTGTTCTTTTAATAATTAATTTATTTTTCCAAAAGTAAAGTTAATGTTAAAAATTAAGTGATATTTATTTGAGATTATAAACTGTTTTTCTGATAAAACAAGAGAATATCGAATTAGTCTTGGATTTCCTTTTCTCAGTTGGCAGTGTTCAGTAAATTGAATTACACTAAACGAAATGAACATATTGTAACAAACTTCACTTTTCAATTACTTTACTCCCTTTAACTCAGCTCAACACAAATGATCATTAATACACTCAAAAACTATTTTCTGTACATAAACTTTCACGAACTAGCATTTTTAACCCTAAAAGTTACTGCTTGCATCCTTGGTAACGTGACGTCAATTAAGAACAATTTAATTTGGAATGCTTCCCACGGAAGCTCGACATATCAACGTTACAATATTTTAGGCTCTTTTTATAGAATTTAATATTATGTGGGTGAATCTTTGCATATAGCATTTAAATTAATATTTTATTTATGAAATTGCGCTCGAGAATTTTTCGGTAAGGTCAGACAACGTATGATGTTATTTGTAATAAGTTATTGCAATACATGGAACATAATGTAAGTGAATACAAGACGTTAGAAAGCTTGTATTATCGTTTTAATGGAACCCTTTTGAAAAAGTTAAACGTATCCAAGGTTACTTAGTATGACAAAGGGTGGTTCTTGTAAAAAATATTTAATGCGAACTCAGCATCCAAAATGTGTACTTAAATTTTTAAGAGAAAGATACACTGAATTTGAATGCTTAAGAAGCCAGAGGCAGGTACAGTGGACATTTTTATCACTGTGCTGTAACTAAGTGAAAGGAAATTTAATCTCTATTCCAGACTTCGCAAAAACATGCACGTAGCAGCCCTAGAAGCTATGAAGTTCACCACCCCTTGTAACACCTTGGACAGAGGGTGAAATTTATACCTGATTCCGTATGCAAATTTATTCCTTATGCATTTAGTAGTGAACTGCCACTCTCGCTTGTAAATCATTTCCTTTACCTCGAGGCATGATCTGAGTTAAAACGGTATTTACAGTACCTACCTACCTCGAAAAAGTTACTCTTTATTTCTGCTAATGTAGCGGCATGTGAGGCTTTCAGTGTGCCTGAAATTTATGCTGCGTTTGTTTGATTTTCCTTCTTTCTATATACTCTGCTACTTACCTGCAGTAGTAACTTGCTTAACGTCTGTTCTTATTAAATAGGCACCACAGGCGGTGGACACTGGGGCATTATATGAAATGAAATCCTAATTGCGAAAATAATTTTTGGAAGGAACCCTTTCAGGCTTCAGTTTAGGGTGCTTCCCGGCATTTGTCAGTTATAAGGCCTGAGTAAACTCTGAAGGAAGGAAGGAAGGAAGAAAGGAAGGAAGGAAGGAAGGAAGGAAGGAAGGAAGGAAGGAAGGAAGGAAGGAAGGAAGCAAGGAAGCAAGGAAGGAAGGAAGGAAGGGAGGAAGCGAGGAAGGAAGGAAGGAAGGAAGGAAGCAAGCAAGCAAGCAAGGAAGCAAGGAAGGAAGGGAGGAAGGGAGGAAGGGAGGAAGGAAGGAAGCAAGGAAGCAAGGAAGGAAGGAAGGAAGGAAGGAAGGAAGCAAGGAAGCAAGGAAGGAAGGAAGCAAGGAAGCAAGGAAGCAAGGAAGCAAGGAAGCAAGGAAGCAAGGAAGCAAGGAAGGAAGGAAGGAAGCAAGGAAGCAAGGAAGGAAGGAAGGAAGGGAGGAAGGGAGGAAGCGAGGAAGCGAGGAAGCAAGGAAGGAAGGAAGGAAGCAAGGAAGGAAGGGAGGAAGCAAGGAAGCAAGGAAGGAAGGAAGGAAGGAAGCAAGGAAGGAAGGAAGCAAGGAAGGAAGGAAGCAAGCAAGGAAGCAAGGAAGCAAGGAAGCAAGGAAGGAAGGAAGGAAGGAAGGAAGCAAGGAAGCAAGGAAGGAAGGAAGGAAGCGAGGAAGGGAGGAAGGAAGGAAGGAAGGAAGGAAGCAAGGAAGCAAGGAAGCAAGGAAGCAAGGAAGCAAGGAAGCAAGGAAGGAAGGAAGGAAGCAAGGAAGCAAGGAAGCAAGGAAGGAAGGAAGGAAGCAAGGAAGGAAGGAAGCAAGGAAGCAAGGAAGGAAGGAAGCAAGGAAGGAAGGAAGCGAGGAAGGAAGGAAGGAAGGAAGGAAGGGAGGAAGGAAGGGAGGAAGGAAGGAAGGAAGGGAGGAAGGAAGGAAGCAAGGAAGGAAGGAAGCAAGGAAGCAAGGAAGGAAGGAAGCAAGGAAGGAAGGAAGCAAGGAAGGAAGGAAGGAAGCAAGGAAGCAAGGAAGGAAGGAAGGGAGGAAGGAAGGAAGGAAGGGAGGAAGGAAGGAAGGAAGGAAGGAAGGGAGGAAGGGAGGAAGCGAGGAAGGAAGGAAGGAAGGAAGGGAGGAAGGAAGGAAGGAAGGAAGGAAGGAAGGGAGGAAGGGAGGAAGGGAGGAAGCGAGGAAGGAAGGAAGGAAGGAAGGGAGGAAGGAAGGAAGGAAGGAAGGGAGGAAGGAAGGAAGGAAGGCAGGAAGGGAGGAAGGGAGGAAGCGAGGAAGGAAGGAAGGAAGGGAGGAAGGAAGGAAGGAAGGAAGGAAGGAAGGAAGGAAGCAAGGAAGCAAGGAAGCAAGGAAGCAAGGAAGCAAGGAAGCAAGGAAGCAAGGAAGCAAGGAAGGAAGGGAGGAAGGAAGGAAGGAAGGAAGGAAGCGAGGAAGGAAGGAAGCAAGGAAGCAAGGAAGCAAGGAAGGAAGGAAGGAAGTAAGGAAGGAAGCAAGGAAGCAAGGAAGGAAGGAAGGGAGGGAGGAAGGAAGGGAGGAAGGAAGGAAGGAAGGAAGGAAGGAAGGAAGCAAGGAAGCAAGGAAGCAAGGAAGCAAGGAAGCAAGGAAGCAAGGAAGCAAGGAAGCAAGGAAGCAAGGAAGCAAGGAAGGAAGGAAGGAAGGAAGCGAGGAAGGAAGGAAGCAAGGAAGCAAGGAAGCAAGGAAGCAAGGAAGGAAGGAAGGAAGTAAGGAAGGAAGCAAGGAAGCAAGGAAGGAAGGAAGGGAGGGAGGAAGGAAGGAAGGAAGGAAGGAAGGAAGGAAGGAAGGAAGGAAGCAAGGAAGCAAGGAAGGAAGGAAGGAAGGGAGGAAGGGAGGAAGGGAGGAAGCGAGGAAGGGCGGAAGTGAGGAAGGGAGGGAGGGAGGGAAGGAGGGAAAGGAAAAAAAAGAGAGAAACAAAGAGAGGAAAAGCTCAGTCAAGGAGGACAGTTCATGAGGAAATTGAACCACATACCTTACGAATGCAAGCCTCTTTCGTTAACACGGGGTAGGCAGACACACAGACAGATAGGTATGTAGGCGGACAGACCGATAGGCAGCCAGGCATGTGGGTAGGTAGATAGTAACTAGGTAGGCAGGCAAGCAGGAAGGTAAGTAGGTGGGTAGTAGGCAAGTAGGTAATTAGTTCTTGCAACGAAATGAAACATTTTCTAGTGAACCTTTCTTTTGATTAATTGGTTGTAGAGAGAATATAAACATATTTTAAATTTATTTATAGAAAACCTAAGAAAATAAACCATTGTAGGGAGAATATAATTCTTTTAATGTATTTGTAAAAACCCTAAGGAAATAAATAATCGTAGAGAGATTACAAAGGTTTTTAAAATTTATTTATAGAAAACCTACGAGAATAAATCACTGCAAAGAGAATATTTTTTTAAATGTATTTATATAAAACCTAAGACAATAAAACATTGTAGAGAGAATATAAACTTCTTAAAAATACGTTTAAGAAAATAAACCATAATATAAATTTATTTTTACATTTATTTATATAAAACCTAAGAGAATAAATTACTGTAGAGAGAATGTAATTTTTTAAAAAGTACCTATTTATAGATAACCTAAGAAAATAAATCATTGTAGAGAGAATAAAGAGCTTTTCAAAATTTATTTATAGAAAACCTAGGGGAAAACCACTGTGGGTAGTGCTTATTACACAATACATTTATCCGAAAGATAATTAATATAGGGGAGAAACAGGAATAATAAGCAAAAGAGGAGGAAGTAGCTTAAAGAGGAACAAAGAGAAAGAAAGATGGTTTCATAAAACACCACACACGTCGTGTCGTAAAGTTGGTAGTTGCCTGCCTGCAATAGTTAGTGATTTCTGACAATTAAATTCGGAAGGCGGCTCTTGCTGGCAGCTGTTGCACTTTTGGGTTCAGGTGCGGATAAGGAGCTAGCATTTACAAGAACGACCATGAATCTCAATTTGATATCGCGCGAGCTAAAGTGAGGAGGCCATGATGGTGCGGCAGGCACCGTTCAGGCGACAACATAATTCACGGGGGAGGAGTTCGGTAATTGGTTACGTCATGCTAGCGAATATATTTGCGAGTATGAAATACTGCACGCGGTCTTACCTGTGTTCCTAGCTTAAGTAACACCTGTTGTTGCTCTGAGTGACACGCAGCGCTGTCGTAAGAAGCCAAGTTTAAACATTCCATCCAGCATTCGTGAACATTCTTAAGTGGAGGGCGTCTCAAAGCTCTCTGGCATAAGGAGAGCTGTGTACCTTTATAATAAAACTACCACCATGGTAACGGGCTCCTTAATCCAGTTAACATTACCTGCTTTTCGGTGCTTGCAGTGCTAAATTATCCTAACAATGTCGCACCACCATGTTGCCATGGTAGCTCGTGCATAGAGCAGGAGATCCGTGGTTTAAATCCCCACTATCCCATTGAATTTTTCAGTTCTGAATTTACCTCTCAAACTTCGCGCACACACGGCTTATGTAAACTAACAACTGTGGCAGACATAAAATTTAATGGCGACTGATAGTTGACCACTACTATTCTCTTTTCTGTTGTGCGAATAAATTATGTGGGCAAATTATATTTATATCTGATTACTTAATCAGAGTAAAGGGCGCAATTTACTGGATTAAAAAGGAAGAAAACACCAAACTGGGTATTTAAGTTCAACCTCTTCTAAGGATGAAACTCACATATTTTGAAGAAAATGCCCCATTAAAGAACACAATTTACGCCAAATATATTTTGTGAAGATAATTTTCCTTGTGGTTAATCTGAATTTTCCAATACTTATAATTTTTCCAAATAGGAATTCATTATTCGCTTTTCATCTCCTGCTCATGGAAACAGAGTGGAATATTAAAGCCATCACACAGCGACTATCTCTTAAAAGATTTGATTCCCCTATTCCCATTGTACCTATAAATAAATATGTAAAAAGAAACATTTCTGCAGACGCTTATCTTGATTAATATATATTAGATGGAAGAATAGTTTGTTGAACACTAAAGTAATGTGAATGCAACACTAGATGTTTTAATCAACATGTTTGTCCACACCGTATTTACAAAACCACAAGTCCGTATCCTTTCATTTGAAGAAATTGAGTATTGGAAAGAAATTTTTGTGTGTGAGAGCATTGCTTGGTTAAATCCTAAATTAACTTATTTCCAAGGTAAAATAATTGCGACATACGTTTCTTAAGACTGACAATTTTTACAATTTTTCTCCATTTATTCACGAACACATGCTCTTCATTTATATTTCACGTTTTGCTGATGATCGAGTTATGGCGGATAGGTTACAGAGAGAATGTTTATATTAAGCTCTATTTCTAAACAATACGATTTTAATATATCAGTAAAAGGACAAGGGTAAGGTCTTTCAAGGAAAAATTCCAGTCACAACAAATAAACTGATCTTGCACTCGCATGACTTTCTGTACTCTCTGCTGTACAACTTACGAAAACTTATTCGTATTATTTTATCTAAAAAAAACTAAACCACTAGCCCAACAGCCCATAAAGGGCCAAGGCTTGCCGCCCAGCCGCTGTGTCCCCCACCTCTGCCCACTACAGGCGTCATTGGTGGGGTGCAGTACTGGAGGGTGGGACGTGGTCAGCGCCCCGGGCCCTCCCGGCCAGTTATACGGCCTTCTCGACCTATTACCCAAATGACCTAGCTGTCGACGGGCCCTTAAACACCACCACCACTCGACCTATTATTTCATGTATTTCAGTTAATCGACATAAACATTTGCAGAAATTGCCTTATAGCACATTTCCTACTGCGTAGATACTACATACAAATAGAACAAGTACATTAGGTTTAAACAATAGTCATCTTTTAAGAGCTGGTCTCTCTGTGAAGGCATTGAAATTTCGTTCACTTTTTCACAGCCAAGAGTTAAGAGTTCTTATTTTTGAAAAATACAAGTATTTGAACATTCAAACCGATATCAAGGAATATCTACTTCAGAAATTGTTAGCTCCACAATGAAATTTGACATAAATTGGGTGTTTTAACGAGATTTACATTTATTGTGTGTAAGATTCTGTTTATCTCTTACGGTTTACAATTTCTGCAAAAGTCATCCAGAATGAGGAGCATCTCAGAGGCTACTCCAGAAAATTCAAGATATTCATTTCACTTGTCCTGAAAATCCCTTAAGCATATGTATTTTAAACAAAATCAGTAGGGTCGTTTTTGAAAAAAATCAAAGTTATAGAAAGATTTCCCACATAAAGCGTAGTTAAGTGTGGACAGAATTTTTCAAAATCTTCGTGTCATTATTGAAATATGCTGAACTTAGATACCAGTTTAGATACAATTAAAGAAATACTTCTTTTTAATTGGTTTATTTATTGTCGGTCTTATCGCGACATTTTGAACTTGCATGATACATAGAACAAAGTATTAACAAGTTAATAAAGTAACAAGAAAACAAAAATAATAAGTACATGCCAAGAGTTTACAATGTCTTATACAAATAATCCACATATTAAACACCACGTAAACTGTAAAATCGTCGGTTGAACGAGATGATAAAGGAATACTTTGCTCAAAGTAAGGAGACTGTTTTAAAGTCTTATGAAGTTTGCCATCCCATCACTTCTCTATGGATTAGAAACTTGGTTCTTAACAAATAAACAAACATCAACAGTCGAGGCAGCTAAAGTGAGACTATTAATACCGCTAGATGAATAAAACATGCTAGATCACAAACTAAATTCCAAAGTTCGTGAAGAACCTGGAATTACCGACAGAAGTTTAACTGAAATAATTGATAGAGGATGAAATATAGAGTCTATTATTTTATAGGCAGGCTACGATAGATCACATATTTGTAATTAAACAATCGATTGAGAGGATTACCAACATTGGACAACAAATTCATTTCACTTTCGTGGATTTAGAAAAACCATGACTCTGTAGGCCGCGCCGTGGCCGAGCGGTTAGACCGCTTGACTCACACCAAAGTAACCCGGATTCGATTCCAGACATCCGCATGTGGAATGTGTGGTGGACACACTGGCGCAGGGGCGGGTTTTCTCCGCGTTCCCCGGTTTCCTCCACCATCATCCCACCAATTGCTCCATCATCACCTTTCCTATCATCTTTCACCATCATTTCATATCATCCACTTCCTCGTTCTCACACCAGGCTTCGGGCTGATTACCCATCCTGGTTCCTCTGCATGATCAACTCCACTTACGAAGACCACATATACTGGCCGGGAGGGCTAGGGGCACGACCACCTCCCACTTTCCACCACTGGACCCCGCTCATTACGCCTGTAGGTGGGGGATCCAGCGGCCGGGCGGTAGATCAAGGCTACACCCAAAGGGCCGTAGTGCACAGGATAGATGGATATGACTTTGTATCCTTACATAGGTGGTGGAAAGTATTAGGGAATATGAAGATTAACAAATTAATAATTAATACAATAAAAATTGTACAAAGATGCTGTATCTAAAATCAAAATTACAAAAGTTGTATCAGAAAGAAATTAAAGTAGCGCAAGGCCTCCGTCATGCTTCCAGCACAGTATTTAAGATAGTTATACATAAAGCATTGTCAAATTGGGGCAAAAAATGTTCAGGAATGAGAATACCAATTGGAGAGGATTCAGCAGACGAAATATATACACCGTTATTTGCGGACGACCAGGTATTAATAGCGTATGGGTATAAAAAATGGAATTAAAGTTTAGAAAGTTACTAAAAGAATATGATAAATAGGAAAAACGTTTTATATGGAGCAGAAACCAAAGATTTAATTCTGGAAGAACAGGAAGGTTGTATTAATTAGATGATGTGAAGAATTTGAGTATTCGGAGATAAAAAAACACAAAGAAGATAAACAGAAAAATGACATTAAGAACAGAATTAATAAAGTTAAAATTATAACACCAATGTCGAATAGTATCCTGTGAGAGAGATACCTATATAAGTAGGAAGAATAAATTGCAAATATATAATACAATAGTGAAAACTACTGTCACATAAGCAGCTGAAACATTTAAATTCAACAAAAATTTAGAATCAAAACTTATGTCAATGGAAATGGATTTTCTGAGAAGCTCTGCTAAATGTTCAAGATTAGAAAAAATAAGAAGTAATGATATCAGAGAAAAAAATCCAGTGCGTTGTATTCACATGACTTTCTCTACTATTGTACTAACTATTCTTACAAACTTTTATTCCTATATCTTATTCGTGTTAGTTGAGATAAACATTCGTAGAAATTATCTTATTGTTTGTCATCTTGTAGGTGCAAGGAGAATATGGGAATACTGTGAGTGATGTCAATTCTTTTAAAGCTTTCAAATTCCGTTCTCTTTGCACTGTTAACATATAAAAATGAATAACGATGTTCCATTTGACAGAAGTATAAGTTCTTCAAAACTTATAAGATAACAAGGAGTATCTTTGAAATGGTTCACTCTACAAGAATTTATTAGACATAAAATGTGTATTTTAGCAAGATCTACGTTTTTGTATAGTAAGATTTGGTCTATCTCTTACGGTTTACCAGCTATGCAAAGTCACCGAGAGTAAATTGGACTACCTCGGCTATAGCTAGAAAATTCAAGATATACGTTTCATTTGCCACAAAAAATATGTCAAACATGTGGCATTTCAGTCAAAATCGTTAGAGCCATTTTCAAGAAAATCAAAATTTTCGAAAAATTTTCCATGTAAAGGATAGTTTAGGGCGGAAGAATTTTCTTCAAAATCTTCGTGTGCATCCTTGTAAGACATTAAACTTAAATACCCACTTTGGTTTTTAACCGACTTTTCGTTTTTGAGTTATGCTGTCCAAAGGTTGACACACACACGCGCGCGCGCGCACACACACACACACACACACACACACACACACACACACACACACACACACACAGACAGACCTTTTTCTAAAAGTGCTTTTTTTTAGATTCATGGTGCCTCAAAACGTATATTTCTGGTGAAATCTCGACATCGACTCTACTATACGAAGTAGCGAAATTGAAAATGGGTTTTATTAACTTAGTATTAGATTACGTACGATATAAACAGCTGAGTTGGTACGGACATGTTGGAAGAATGAATGAAGATAAATTACTCAGATTTTGGAATGGAGTCCACCTGGCAGAAGAGGAAAAAGAAGAAGATGCGGGAAATAAGAACTTGAATGCGAGCAAAAGCTCTAGAAGGAATGGAGGGGTAGAAAAACATTCTTTAGTGACAGAAAGATTTTGTGATCTTAGGAACTTGATAAATTATTGTGGACAGACCAATTTTGATAGAAGATACGTAAAGTGCAGACGGAAGAGATTTAAATGCCTTGATCAGGCTGCATATAATAATGTTATTGTGAATTATTAAAACACAATTAAACAAACTAATTACAGGGATAAGTTGAAGTGTACCAGTACAAATACAATGTGGGACCCTGAATGTAAGATTTCACCAACGTTTATGTAATGCGTTATAAAGGAACGAGCTCTGTAGAGTGCTGCCATCTAGGTGAGAGAAAAACAGTCTGCTTTCTGCACGGAGCACAGGTGCACGAGGAACACGTCAGGTTGGAATAAATTACGAGTAATTATAGTTTTCCGTTAAGAGGAAGGTTTTCTTTATTAGATGAAGGCCTTAAAGTGCCGTAAAATAAAGGTACAGGCCTTCACAAATATCTCCATGCACGGGGTAGGTACTTTGTAAAGTAAGAGCACGAAAATTCATTACTACACGCAAGGGTTTTCAGACTACATATTGTTGTCTTTGAGGAGGCAGTAGAAGATTAGAATGTTAATTCAACCCATAAATATATAACAATAAATAAGGGCAAAAACACAGAAACCGCTTGTAAAATAATTTACCAAAGGACGTGTTTTAGGGTATTTCTGTCAGAGGTCTTTCAAAGATGCCATACAATTTATTATTAATTTACGATACAAAATTGCTTAAAAATTGCTTTGAGCACGCGCACCATACCCCTATTTTTACTTTCTCTACTCATAAGTAGGGGAAGTATTGTATTCGATGTCGAGATTTCACCGGAAATATATGTTTTGACGCCCCCTGAACCCAAAAAAAAAAGCATTTTTAGAAAAATGTTATTGTGTGTGTCTGTGTGTCAGTCTGTCAGTCTGTGGACATCATAACTCAAAAACGAAAAGTCGGTTAAAAACCAAAGTTGGTATTTAAGTTTAATGTCTTTCAAGGATGCGACACGAAGATTTTGAAGAAAGTAGCTCCACGCTAAACTACCTTTTACATCGAAAATTATTCGAAAATTTTGATGTTCTTGAAAATGGCTCTAACGATTTTGATTAAAATGTCATATGTTTGAGATATTTTGATGACAAATGAAATTTATATCTTGAATTTTCTGGCTATAGCCCCTGTAGTCGTATTTACTCTGTACGACTTTTCCATAACTGGTAAACCGTTAGAGTTAGACCAAATTATACTATACAAAATATGTAGATCTTGCTAAAATACACCATTTATGTCTCAATAAATTTTCTTGTAGGGTGAACCATGTCGGAGATATTCCTTGTTATGTGTGTGAGTTTCGGAAAACTTAGAACTTTCGTGAAATGGATCATCGCTGTTCATTTTTTATATGTCAAGTGTGCAAAGACAACAGAATCTCAAACATCTGACTATCGCACAAAGCCTATTGTATTCTAATGTTCCCCTTGCATCTACAAGGAAATAAGCAATAAGATAATTTGTACAAATGTTTGTCTCAGCTAACAAGAAAGAAGATATACGAATAAGAGTTTGTAAGAATGGTTAGTACAAGAGTAGAGAAAGCCATGTGAGTGCAACACATCAGATTTTTTACTTCCTTCTATAACGTGCAGTAAATAGAGGAAGTATTGTATTCCACAAAAAATTTAATTCTGCTCTTACCGAAAATGCATGTTTTCATTCTTCTTAAATCCAAAAACGGCGTTTTTAGACTATGGTCTGTGTATGTGTGTGTGTATGTGTGTGTGTGTGTGTGTGTGTGTGTGTGTGTGTGTGTGTGTGTGTGTGTGTGTGTGTGTGTGTGACAGAGAGAGCACCATAACACAAACGAAAATTTGATCAAATTCCAAACTTGGAATTTAAGTTCTTCCAAGTATGCACTATGAAAATTGAAAAAAGAAAGGAAAAACTTATTCTTCACTACCCTTTGGATACAAAATGTTTCGAAAATTTTAATTTCCCAAAAATGACCATTGATTGTGATTAAATTGCTGTAGATTTAAGATATTTTTGTTACAAACTAAATATTGTGGGAAGTTATCTTCATACATTTTTATAGAGCCAACCAGTTGCAAAGCTACTGTAGGCTACCATAGACTATCATAAGTGTAGACTATGGTAGTTATCCTAGTAGAATTTTATAGACAAATTATAGATAGTAAATTAGATTATGTTTACCTACAATGCTCAGCATGGCTGTGATGCTCATCTGTTTAATTTTAGCATCAGTGTTGATAACATGATCTATTATGTTATTTCGTTATGTTTCTTGGACTGCTTTGACACCAATTCTGATGTTTTGCATTCTGCACAACATCTATACTTACTGCATTAAAATTACCTGTCATTGCCCGTTAAAATAAACCTCTTGAATAATAATCTCAACATCTGCCAGGAAATCGAAGTTTGTAACTCTGGAGTGTTGTCATTTCATACCATTTCTATAGCATGTATATAAGTTAATGTTTCTTTGTTCGTATGGGTTCTTACATCATTCATCCGACAGCGATGAATCTTTGGTAAGTTGTGAACATTCCTGCGAAGGTTTCTGAGTTTGTCAAACCATTTTACAACAAGCAGAGCGCGAATAATTTCAATAAAATAGTGTATCTATTAAGACTAAAAATCTGTGTTGCAATCACATGACTTTCTATACTCTTGTACTAACCATTCTTACTAACTCTTGTTCCTATATCTTCTTCGTGTTAGATGAGATAAGCATTTGCAGAAATTATCTTATTGCTCGTTTTCTTGCACGTGCACGGGAATATGGGAATGCAGTAGGCTTTGAGTGGCAGTCAAATCTTTTAAAACTTACATATTCCGTTCTCTTTGCATGGTTAACATATACAAAATAAATAGCTATGTTTCATTTGACAGAAATATAAGTTCTGCGAGACTTACACAAATAGCAAGGAATATCTCCGAAACGGTTCACTCTACAAAAATATCTATTCAGACATAAATTGTGTGTTTTAGCAATATCTACTTTTCTGTATAGTAAGATTTGGTCTATTTCTTATGGTTGAGCAGTTATGCAAAAGCCATCCGGAGTAAATAGGACTTCATGGGCTATAGCCAGAAAATTCAAGATGTGCATTTCATTTCTCATAAAAATATCTCAAACATGACATTTTAATCAAAATCGTTAGAGCCATTTTGTAGAAAATAAAAATTTTCCGAAAATGTTCCCTGTAAAGGGTAGTTTTTGTAGCAATTTTCTTCAAAATCTTCGTGTCGCATCCATGAAAGACATTAAACTTAAATACCAACTTTGCTTTTTAACCAACTTTTCGTTTTTGAGTTATGCTGTTCAGAGGCTGACAGACACACGGACCTTTTTGTAAAAATGCTATTTTTGGATTCAGGGGGCCTCAAAACATACATTTCCAGTGATGTCTCGACATCGAATTTTTGGGTAGAATACAATATTTCCTCTACTTTACTATATGTAGTAGAGAAAGTAAAAATTGATATTTTTAGGTATGTAGTTGAAAAACTCTTATCACGGTTGACCGATCGCCATAAAAATTGGCACATATTTTTTTCATGGAGAAGGGTTTTAAGCTATCCATTTTATTAATCGTATTACATTTAGTGTCCCTGGGGAGTACTTTTTTCCTTTGAGCAAGCATCCACGCCATAATTCTGTGTGGCACAAAACCTAAAAGTACACTTAAGTCATCCCCCGTCGGTTATGGGTAGCATGCTAGGCTCTGATTCCTAAGGTCTCGTATAGGTCGACGGGCGTAACAATTCTTAACATGACTTCATTCGGAAGGGAAGTAAAGTCGGTGGTCCCGTGTAGTAGATTTACGGCACGTAAAAGAGCCTTAAGCCTGATGCAAAATTAAGCGGTTTTTCATGCCCAAGGGGACGCTGAAACCCACAGCAGTTAAAGAACGTCCATAAATAACACTCAATTTAATTTTAATACACTTGAGATGAGAAGAAACGGAATGCAAAGGAAATGTTAACAAAGGGATCATGGTGGATGAGAAACTAGCTTTCACCTACCGACCAGGGAAAACCACGACAAATTCTAGTTCAATTGGCTGTCGATTGGAATGGTCCTGCTTGGTGCAGACGAAATCTCATTTAAAGCTCATTATAATAAATTTTAAAAACTGTATTATCATCAGACATTTGTGTGTATTCATAGCAGAGTGTAAGCTTGTGTCACTGAGCACAGTGTAGGGAACTTAAAAAGACGAGGAGGGGGAAATGGATGTGTTACAAGGCCTACAAAACATTCGCCTTAAGAATGGAGTTGTGTTTCATTGGAAAGACAGAAATGGAGGGCTCTAGAACTCTGAGAAGTGAAACTTGTTGTCTGGATATGTTTCTCCAATATTATGACATAGAACTGCCTCGCCAGCAGTAGATGGCTCTGTATGGATTTCTTTCCCTGGCGCGCAAAGACCCTCGTGCAACTCTGTTCTAAGTCACACTTTCTTATTTTTCGTTGTGCACCAGTGTTTGCAGCCTTCTGAATACATTGTTATTGTCATCGAGCCATACTGGCGTTTCTTGCTGTACCCACAGAATTTAGAATTTGTTAGTAATTTAACGATATTAGAATTTAATTCCGATTGTTGCGCTGCCTCTGAAGATTCCCTCTCCACCCACCCCCCTCTCTCTCTCTCTCTCTCTCTTAAAACGTGCACATTTAAATTTTCCAAACCGAAAGGGGTTACACATTAAGATATTAATAGTAGATTTAATATTATTTGAACTTATTCTGGCACTCATACATATATCTACAGGTGTGAACGGAACATAGCAACCTTTTTACCTAGGAGAAGGGATACGACCTCATTTATCTCATTTTTATTTTTACTTTCTCTACTGGTAAGTAGGGGAAGTATTGTATTCCACCCAAAAATTCGATGTTGGGATTTCACCGAAAATATATGTTTTGAGACCCCCTGAATAAAATAAAAGCATTTTTAGAAAAAGGTCCGTGTGTGTGTGTGTGTGTGTCTGTGTTTCAGCCTGTGGACAGCATAGCTCAAAAACGAAAAGTCGGTTAAAAACCAAAGTTGGTATTGAAGTTTAATTTCTTTCAAGGATGCCACACGAAGATTTTGAAGAAAATAGCCCCACGCTAAACTACCCTTTACATGGAAAATTTTTCGAAAATTTTGATTTTCTTGAAAATTGCTCTAACCATTTTGATTAAAATGTCATTTGTTTGAGACATTTTTATGACAAATGAAATGTATATCTTGAATTTTCTGGCTATATTCCCTGTAGTCGTATTTACTCTGGACGACTTTTGCATAACTGGTAAACCGTTAGGGATAGACCAAATCATACTATACAAAAAATGTAGATCTTGCTAAAATACACAATTTATGTCTCAATAAATTTTCTTATAGGGTGAACCATTTCGGAGATATTCCTTGTTATGTGTGTGAGTTTCGGAAAACTTAGAAATTTCGTGAAATGGATCATCGTTGTTCATTTTTTTATATGTGAAGTGTGCAAAGACAACATAATCTCAAACATTTGACTATCGCATAAAGCCTACTGTATTCTAACATTCCCCTTGTACCTACAGGGAAATAAGCAATAAGTTATAGAAATGTTTATCTTAACTAACACGAAGAAGATAGAGGAATAAGAGTTTGTAAGAATGGTTAGTACAAGAGTAGAGAAAGTCATGTGAGTGCAACACATCAGATTTTTTTAAAAATAATCCTCAAATTATATTGCACCTTTAACTGCAATGGTGTTACCTCGTATGCAATTGTTATTGTATTTCTAGATTTTTTAGTTTGTAAACATAAGAGCGCGCGCGCACACACACACACACACACACACATACACACACATGTAAGTCCCTGGAGAGGATAGAATCTTCGCTAAAGAAAAATTCCCATTCCCAGCTGGGAATCGATCCCGGCACCCTTCGGACAGCAGTCCAGTTCAGACGACAGTTATATCTTAATGTGTAAATAAATACAACTTTTTGGGGTTTTAAAAAATTCAAATGAACTTGTGTTAAGGAATAACCCTAGTGAGTTTGGGAAATTCTTTATTCACTAACCCTATCTGCACCATATTTTCAGTCTATTATAATGGTCAAGATTAAGACGTGTGCGGAATTTGAAATTTGACAGGCGCATAGTTTTAATTATTCAAATAATTTAATAAAATATATACATTTATATTAAAAAGTCCTTCGCATCAAAATATTTAATCTAACTGGAAAGTTTTAAATACATACACTTGGTTATATAAACAAGAATTGCTAGGGGCAATATTCTGTATACATAATTTTAAGATTAGCAAAAATAAAAATAAATATTTTTCAGTTTTTTGTTTTTTGTTTTTAGCCTCACACCTTTATTTTTGTTTAAGTAACACACGGTACTTTAAACTATTTACTGCAATAATTGTACAACACATATTGTGTTCGTTTGGCAAATGAAGGGATTATACTCTTTTGTATTATTTAAACTCACAATTCATTTCCGGTGAAATCCAGACATCGCATTTTTGGGTGAAATTTAATACCTCACCTATTACTATACATGTAAAAAAGTAAACATTAAAACAATTAATTCTACTGTAAAAAAATAAACTGTAGGTTTTTTCTATATAATTGCAAAATTGACATGGATGAGATAATCCTTTAAAATTTGTTCGAGAAATTACAATTACTAGTAAGGAGAATTCATAAATCCGTGGCATACATAGACATGCACATGCACATTCTGAACAATAATAGCAGTTTTTTTTTTTGCAAAATTTTCTCCCAAAATATTAAATTTGATGTGACAAAGCATGTTTAATTAATGCTAAATTTATTTGCATCCTTCCTATGAAGGACCTACTATATGTAAAGCTACGCGTTTTCTAATTAGTGAGATTAGAGCAAACATTTCCTACAAAAGTTAAGTTTTGCGTATGTTCTCACTAGGGCTTAGAGTTTTAGGCAAATAGATATTACGGTTGCGTCCTAATATAAACTTGAAACTGAGTTCATTGTTCTGGATATTCACACCGGAGCAAATATTTTGAGCTTTATTGCACATAAAAACACACATTTTCTGATTTTTTATGCTAATAAAATATTTTCGAATATTCACATAAATTACACAAAAATCGCCTAAAGGAAACCTCTCTTTAAATCAATTTTTACATATTTACACTAAGTATCATAAAACCCGCAACAGAATTATTTTTAACAAGTCACCATCCAGCTTCTTTAATGCTCAATTACACACGCCAGATGTCGCAATTTGTTATTCATTACTGGAAGAACTGATATATAAGGTATAGCATCTCTTCAGTTAGAAGAAAATATAAACATCCTGCTTTCTCAAGCTACATGAGCCCAAACTTAAGAAAGGCGAATTCCTTCAATGCCACGTGTTTGATTAAGCATTTGTTATCGCCTCAGAGCCCGCTAGTCTATACGTTGGTACTTTTAGGTGGTCATTGAACAGTATAGTCAATTAGTCATTTGTAAATCCGCAAAATTATATAATCTTTTAGTATATTTTGACCTTGGGAAGTAACACATCGACAGTTTTGAGTTCTCAGTAAAGTGACGTTTATTTTAAATTATCAAGCTTTTTTTAATTATAACAACAGAATCTCGTTATTACTTTCTCTACTGCGTAGATACTACGTGACTTTCTCTACGCTTGTGCTAACCATTCTTACAAACTCTTATTCCTGTATCTTCTTCGTATTACTTGAAATAAACATTTACAGAAATTATCTTATTGCTTATTTTCTTGTAGATGCAAGGGGAATATTAGAATACAATAGGCTTTGAGCGTTCGTCAAATCTTTTAAAACTTCCAGATTCCGTTCTCTTTGCATACTTAACATATAAAAAAGCTGAACAACGATGTTCCATTTCACGAAAATATTAAACTTCCCGAAACTGACACAAATAAAAATGAATATCTCCGAAATGGATATACAAAAAATTATTTGGACATAAATTTAGCGAGATCTACATTTTGTATAGTAAGATTTTGTGTATCTCTTACGGTTTAAGAGTTATTCAAAAGTCATCCACAGTAAACAGGAGTAAATAGGCTATGGCCAGAAAATTCAAAATATAAATTTCATTTGTCATACAAATATCTTAAACTTATGGTATTTTAATCAAAATCGTTCCATGTAAAGGGTAGTTTAGGTAGGGGCTATTTTCTTCTAAATCTTCGTGTCGCATTCTTGAAAGACGTTAAACTTATATACCAACTTTTAAGCAATTTTTCGTTTTTGATTTATGCTGTCCACAGACTGATACACACACACACGTTTTTTTTTTTTAAATTAAAGATTGAGGGGGCCTCAAAATCTATATTTCCGGTGAAATACCAGTTCATTTCATTGTTGGCTTCAATTCAGTGCACACATGCCTCACTTTTAAAACTCTCATTAGTAATATAATTTATAAAAATTTCTACTAACATAATTTTGCATAAAGGTGTCATATTTTGCACAAATTCTAATTTGATATGTGCATTTTTGCAACATTATTTGATTTTCTGGTTTAAACTCTGTGTCGAACGCTTATCCTTACGGAGAAATGTCACGTTGCAACGATGCAGGTAGAAGTCCTAAGGCAGCTTCCGAAGGGTTTTACAAAGAAGAATCATTATTATTGTTACAAAACGAAGCAAGAAAAAGTCACTTTCTCCTTTTAGGAATTTGCAAATCGCGGTCACTCCAATCAGTTATGGTATTACAGGGCTTAATGCAGCAGTACTAAAACGTTTTTATCTTTAATCCCGTATAATTTAATTAAGCCTCTTTCTCTTCAGCAAGAGCAGTTTTTTTAATCAGTTCCAGCGACTCCGCAGTCCCTTACTTCCATTATTTTGGAGCTAATAACGATTTAGCAGTTTATCTCGCGAAAGAAATTAATATGGCCATATTCAGCTCTTACTCTGTGTGGGTAGTACGTCATCAAGTGTTGAGACGAGAAGGGAATGCATATTACTCCCAGCTGCAGCAATTTTAAGAGGATAAAAGATACGTACAGATGATATCCTTTACATTGCTTCAAGCGGTTTTTACTTAACGTTCGGTCTCTCTCTCTCACACCCTTTCTCCAGCATTACGTAGAGTAGATATGGGCTACGGGCATGTTCTTTACGTTCCTTTTGATCTACATTTTTGTTCGTTTCTTCTTCTTCCTCAACGATAATCGTGAATCCTCTCTCTCTGTCTGTCTTACTCTTCTGCGTCGCTGTGTATGAGGAGTTTTTGCTTTTAAGGGGGACAGAAGAATGAAAAGTTGGGCCTTTTCTGTTTGACGTAGAATAGTAATACATTTTCTTATATCTATATATACATTTTTAACTCTTTCCATTAGTATGTAACTGTTTTTAGCGGGGGAGGGAAGTGAGGACAGGCAAGGAGCATGTGAAATGTGCACAAAGAATTCTGGAAAAAATCTGTTCTCTCTGGTGGAAGCGCGAAATGTTCGTTCAGAGCAAGAGAAACAAAAACGTTTCATCAAATGTCTTTTTCATTTGTGGGAAGGAGTACCGAAATATGTTCGCTTAATTAATGAGTAGCTTGGATTTAGAGTGTGTTTTGAGCACTGCATTTCGGTCTGAGCGACTTTTAAGTCAGCAATGCTTTTTTACTTCCTCTACTGCGTATAGTATGGCAAGTATTATGTTCGATCCAAAAATTCTATGTCGAGGTTTCACCGGAAATATGTTTTGAAACCCCCCTGAATTAAAAAACGTCATTTTTAGAAAAAAAGTCCATGTGTGTGTCTGTGAACAACATAACTCAAAAACGAAAAGTCCATTAAAAACCAAAATTGGTATTAGAGCTTAATATCTTTCAAGAATGTGATACGAAGATTTTGAAGAAAATTCCTTCACCCTAAACTACCCTGTACCTGGAAATTTTTTCGAATATTTTGAATTTCACAAAAAGGCTTTAACGATTCTGATTAAATGCTATATGTTTAAAATATTTTTATGACAAATGAAATTTATATCTTAAATTTTCTGGCTATAGCCCATAATGCCCTTTGCATAACTGGTAAACCGTAAGAGATAGACCAAATATTACTATTAAAAGTGTAGATTTCGTTAAAACACACAACTTATCTCCAAATACATTTTTTGGTGGATTGAGCCTTTTCGGAGATATTCCTTGTTTTTTGCGTGAGTTTTACAACACTTACATTTTTCTTAAATGGTAGGTCGTTATTCATTTTTTATGTCTTGACTGTGCAAAGAGAACTGAATTTCACAGCCTTCATATAGCGACCAGCTTTAAAAGATTTGACTATCGCACAAAGCCTACTGTATTCCCATATCCCCCTTGCACCTACAAGGAAATAAGTAATAAGATAATTTCTGCAAAAGTTTATCTCAGCTAACATGAAGAAGATATAGGAATAAGAGTGTGTAAAAATAGTTAGTACAGGATAGAAGTAATGTGAGCGCAAAACATCAGATTTTTTATGTCTTTGAGTTTCTGTTCCGTCATTTCCAAAATTTTCTGCACATTTGTTTTTTTGACACAACACTTTGCCGACATCTTCAGTGTCTGCCGTTAGCCAAGAGTGATTATGGTTATCAGGGATTTTTGCTCTTAATTACTCAATTACACCTTCAGGAAGGACATAATGACTAGATTCGTAACCGAGGATCGGATGTAGGGGGGGCCCTAACCTTTTTACATATTACATCCTGACACCAGTGGGACCTGCCATACAGGAATACCCATAGAGAGATATCTCTCTTGCCGACACACACCGGACGATAGAGTCAAACTGAAATGATATTATCATTGTACACAAATCCCTGCTAAAATAATAAAGTTTTTCTTGTGATAGACGGTGACGAAATTCTCTGGAACAGCAGCTGTTTACGGTTGGCTGATGTAACATTTCGAGCCAAGTTGTTTCTATGTCTTGCTGTGCTGCAGTGTTGTTGAACATTAAATCTCTTTTTAGCTTCTATTTTAGTTTCATACAGCTTACAGAACATTTGTTGTAGTGTTTAACTCCCGCTTTTACTACTACGGCTCCGCAGGCGGTGACACTGATGATACATGGAATGAAGATGGAGCACCGGTGGAATGAGATGGCGGGGGAAACCGGAGAACCCGGAGGAAACCCGCCCCAGTACCGCTTCGTCCAGCACAAATCCCACATGCGGTTGCCTGGGATCGAACTCGGGCCGCTTTGGTGAGAAGTGAATGGTCTAACCACTCGGCTACGACGCGGCCTTTTTAATGCATATTTTTATGCTTTTCTTACATAAAAAATAAAATATTTTAAAGATTTTAGCACATAAAAATACGTTCCCTAATAATGATTATACGGTTGACTGTCATCTGAATTTCCCTCCCCATTCCAAATTCACATAATTATTCCTTTTAACATGAAGTACAAGGTCTTTCAAAAGTAAGTTGAAACATCGATCTACTATAAATAATATAATATTTGAGATAAGGAACAAACAAGAATATCACAGTATTGTGCAAACAATGCGGTTTGGTTTTCATTTTTTAAATTTTTTTTTCTTTTTTTTAAGCATTTTACAGTTACTGTCATTCTTTTGATTTGAAAATTAGTAATTTTGTTTACTGCTGCATAATTTTTAAGTTTCGAAGTGGAGTTAACGCGCATAATTGCAAACATTGCATAACTCAAAAACGAAAAATCGGATGAATACCAAAATTGGTAGAATTAAAAAGTCTTCCAACTCAGCTTTCTTTTACATGAAACATTTTGTTGGCCCTAAAATTCTGATTAAAATGTGATATGTTTAAGATATTTGTATTATGTTTTGAATTTTCTTTTAATAGCCCATGTTGTACAATTTTATATTATATGTCAAAGAATAAGAAATAAACAAAATGTTATTTTATGAAAGTGTATAATTAATTGAATACACAATCTATGTAAATAACCTTTTGTAGGGCAGTAGCCTTTTCGAAATGTTCGTAATCAACTTGTCTCATGCGACACGACTACCAAACCTCTGCGTAATTAATTGTTTTGCAGAGGTGTAGATGACGGTACCTTAGATAATTAAATATCAATAAATGGAGTAAATTATAAGGAAGTAGAAACTTTCAAGTGTTTAGGATCATTGATCATGGTCACCTGTGATAGTGGCTGTAGCAAAGATATAAAATGGAGAACTGTAGCTTTGATAAAACTGATGAAAGCACGGTACCTGTCGAAACAAACTAAATTATAGACGTATAATACAATAACCAAACTAATAGTTACATATGGATGTGAAGCTTGTGTTATGATGGAAGAAATAAAACTACAGTTAGAAAGATGGGAAAGAAAAATAATGAGGAAGATTTATGGACTACCAAAAGAAAAAGATGGATGGAGAATAAGAACAAATAATGAAATACATAACTTATATAAGATACCTAGTATTCTAAGACAATAAAAGCTAAAAGAATAGATTGGCCTGGATGTGTGATTAGAATGGGGGTGATTAAAACGATTTTTGAAGGAAACCCAGGGCAGAGAAAATATAGAGGAAGGCCGAAGTCAGGTGGAGGGCCTAGAAGGATGGGAGTTAGAAGATGGAGGAAGAAGGGAGAACATAAGGAGAAATGGGCTGTCATTTTTAAGGAGGTACTAGCTACATTTTAAGAAGAAGAAAAAGAAGGGGTGTAGATATGGAGTGGAGCACCATCTTGCATGGAGGTTATATTTTCCATATCGTGATTTCCCAGTCTAGTTATCAGCATGCACTTTCCAGAATGTGGCCTCCGCAATCTCCAGATCTTAATCCGACCAACTTTTGGTTGTGGGATTGCCTTAAAGTAGGAACTTTTCTGACTCGCATCTGAAACTGAAAGACATAATCTCACAAGAAATTGTCAGTATTCCAAATCATTGTGTCTAAAACGCTGTGCAAGGTGTCGCAGATTGTCCTGTACATTGAACAACAGAACGGCGGACGTCTTTCCATTGTTTAATAGACCCCATTGTTGGCACAGCACTGATTTTTTGGACATCTTCCCAATCGTTTATGAACCCCATTGAGTGCCAAACTCTCTGATATTTTTATTTCTTCGTTCTTGAAACACAATATTTATAGCGGTTTAATGTTTGAACTTAGGACTATGTATTCTTGGCGAGGTTCGATCTGTGGGAAACGGAAGATGGAAGCGGGTTCCATCACGTTTGGAATTACTTTGCTCGAATTCACGTGAGCGAATGAGACTCGTCACTCTCTTTTCAAATAGCCATTTTAATATCGTACGTGGCTCGGGGCTTAATAAAATCGTTGTGAAGTGCTCTTTCTCTCACAATTTCTCTTTAAAACCACCACATTCCCTCTTTAAATATGTAGCCTGGAAACGCAAAAACATGTAAGTTTCAGGAAATATATTTGTGGGGGAAAAAGAGCATTTGAAAATTCCAATAAAACAAAAAAGATAATCATCTTCCTCAAAAAGCCTTTGAAGAAAGTAATATTATCTGCCTTGTTTGTAATCCCATGATCTCATCTTTCATATTTAAAACTCCCATGAAAGCTTAATGGCACAATTTTCCTAAAATATATAAAAAGTTAACGTTGTACAATACTAACATTTGAACTTCGCTAAAACTGCATTACTTTTTAAAGTAGAATTCAATATCAAGCCGTGGCACTGAATTTTTTAAGCTTGATTTAACTTTCCAACTTTGTGTTTGTATGCATCTAGTGTGCAAGAAGAAGTATTAAATAATAATAATAATAATAATAATAATAATAATAATAATAATAATAATAATAATAATAATAATAATAATAATAATAATAATAATAATAATAATAATAATAATAATAATAATAATAATAATAATAATAATAATAATAATAATAATAATAATAATAATAATAATAATAATAATAATAATAATAATAATAATAATAATAATAATAATAATAATAATAATAATAATAATAATAATAATAATAATAATAATAATAATAATAATAATAATAATAATAATAATAATAATAATAATAATAATAATAATAATAATAATAATAATAATAATAATAATAATAATAATAATAATAATAATAATAATAATAATAATAATAATAAACTTTTTCTGTCACTTTATTTCTCTTCTAAAACTGAATCACAAAGACAATTCTCTCTTTTATCGTTAACACAATTTACAATTTGTGGTTATCTTGTAACGCACAGCTGTTCTGTGCTCTGGTAACCTCGATACACACTCAGGGTTGCCAACTCGTACGATAATTTTGGGGGCATACGATAATTATAATGTTTGTACAATGGTTGCCAATCCATACGATAATTATGGGGGTGTACGATAATTTCAATACCGGCGAAATATTTTCACTGGTTTGTCACACCAGCGAAATGAAACAAATTACAAATAGCGACACCACTTTTACCCTCATGGCCTGTCCCCACCCCTCTAAGGCAACTGTTTCATATCCTACTAAGGCTCCTACCCTTCATCCTCTTGTTGCCAGTGTGCCCAGATCTGGTAATCTCAATGAAGAAAGCACTGTTCAGAAAATTGATGATTAATGGAGAAAACTCGGAATACGTGATATTTCTTGTGAAAAAAAGAATATGCCTGAACTTGACAGTTTCTGGAGTCCTGTTAAACACATGTCACCTTGGTGGAAATACTGATTTGGCCTTTGACTATTAGTGATTTCGTTCGTATAATCTGTTTCGTTGCCCCACAGAAGCTTCTTGCGAAAGTTTTTGCTAAACTGGGTTTATTAAAAACCAAAGTTAGAAACAGATTGGCGCTAGATGCGGTAAATGAACTTATTTTGTCGTCTCAGCTTATGACAGAATGTGGTAGATCCGAAAATCTGCAAGTCAGCGAGAATATGTTAGGGTTTACCCCAACAACAAATTTGTATAATGCTGCAACAATTAAGGAACATCCACTTTCAGATGAATAGGGCGAGAAACATAAGTGCTAAAGTTGTAATACTGGTTGAGGTCATCAATCTTGTAGTGAATATAATAAACATAATTACTATTACATTTTTATAAGTGTTATATTGATATTTTTATTGTTGTAGCATTTGGTTTATGATGTACGATAATTTTGAACCCAAATCTATAATTTTGACTGGCTCGTACGATAGTTTTACTTTTAAATGTTGGCAACCCTGTACACACTTCATTGTCTTTCTACTCTGTTCGTCTCACAAACAGGTGGCTTCGACGATACACCCACTGAATACTTTTTCAACAGTCAACTCGGAAAGTGCTTTAAAATTTAAAATCTAGCCAGCTAACCCTAATCTCTCGTGCTGTTTCGCTTTTATTGTCCAGGTGAAGTGCCGGCAAAATCTCTGTAAAATACACTTTTTTCGAAATTTCTCGTAAATGAGCCAGCAGTCGAAAGCTTTTCGAACCGTCTGGAATCACCTTGTTCTGCCGCGCTCACAGTAGCCTTTGCTCGTCGGACCGCGTATTTACAACCAGTGGTGTGAGGCAGCTAACGCCGAGTTTCCTTTGAGTGGCGGCTGCTGTCTGGCATTATAATATGTAGGTAGTTCAATCTTTTTTTCTTATGGCTTCAAAGCATGCACTATTTCTACAGAACTCTCAGCATCGAGTTTTGGTGGAATACAATAAATACTTCCTCTACCTATTAGGCTATTATATACATAATAGATAATATAAATTTGGACATAATATTAAATACACTTGGTTTGTTTTTAATTTTTTGAGAAAGAAGAATTACATCAATAGTTGCAATTTTTAACGTTCTAAAGATTAGCTGTAGTATTTTGAAACAATGAACTACAACTTTATTCATACTAAATCATAGACGCGGGAGTGTTAATCAGCCAGCTGCTACGAAAGACACCATTCGAGATTTTATAAGTTGAGCATTAAATTACTTAGTTATGACCGAGTGGAAATACAAAGGAAGACGTATGTAGGTTGCTCCAAGAGTCAACCCATTAATTTAATCACTATCACTTAATGTACATAACAGCATGCAAGACGCTGTGACAACAGTCTACTGTGATAAAGTTAGTTGATATTGCATGCTCTTTGTTTGAACTAACGAGAAACAAGTGAGCTGTTTAATATATTGAAAATATAGAGCAAGCTTAAATATTGAGCTGACCTCAAGGATTAGTCGCTAGAGCAACTTCCTGCTGTGTGAGAAGTCCTGGGTTTGATTTCCGGCAGGAGCTGGTAATTTTTCTGTAGTCCTTAGATATCCAAGGGGAAGGGGTTGGTACTTTATAACCACCAATACTAAGAAAATATCTGAGTAATTTTTAACACAAATTTATTTTATAATTGGATATTACATCATGTCATGTTTATAAAGGTATTATTTAACACTGTTTAACTATTCCTTTTTTACTTTTTTACATGAATCACATTATACAGACAGGGCCGTAGTTTTTGATCACCTTGGCATTTAATTGTTCCTCAGAAACAACAACAATGAAAACTTTCAATTCAATAGTAGAAGCAGTGATTGACAATAATAATTAACTGCATGCCTTTAGTAAAAAACTTAAGAAACAGAATTTAAAAAATTATAGAAGGTGGGCATAAATCCCCCCCCCCCTGGTAATGCAGGGGTTATGAATGATATGTAATGACTGTGAAACGGATGAAAGGTAAGTTATTATGGAGTAATTGCTAGAATGATAGGCGGAGAAAACCTGTCCAGTCACGCTTTGTCCACCACGAATACTGCATGCGATCCCCTAGGATCGAATTCGGGTCACCTTGGTGAAAAAAGAGCGATCGAACCACTCGGACATTTGAGATAAATTTAAGATAAATTTAATTCTATTTTAATAGCTTTGGTTACGACTGCATTAAGCTATTATATACAGTGTGTATAAAAAAATCTGATGTGTTGCACTCAAATGACTTTCACTACCATTCTTACAAAATCTTATTCCTATATCTTCTTCGTGTTAGTTGAGATAAACATTTGTACAAATTATCTTATTGCTTATTTCCTTGTAGGTGCAAGGGGAACATTAGAATGAATATCGCTTTGAGCGATAGTAAAATCTTTTAAAGCTTCTCTTTGCATGCTTAACATATAAAAAATGAACAACGATATTCCATTTCACGAAGGTTTTAAGTTTTCCGAAACTGACACAAATAACAAGGAATATCTCCGAAATGGTTCACTCTACAAAAAATTGTGTTTTAGCGAGATCTACATTTTTTGTGCACTTACTAAGATTTTGTCTATTCCTTACGGTTTGCGAGTTATTCCAAAGTCATGCAGAGTGTAAGGACTACATAGGCTGCAGCCATAAAATTAAAAATATACATTTAATTTGTCATACAAATATCTTAAACATATGGTATTTTAATCAAAATCGTTTGAGCCATTTTGAAGAAAATCTAAATTTTCCATGGGAAAGGTAGTTTAAGGTGGGGCTATTTTCTTAAAAATCTTCGTGTCGCATACTTGAAAAACCTTAAACTTAAATACCAACTTTGGTTTTTAACCGGCTTTTCGTATTTGAGTTATGCTGTTCACAGACTGACACACACACACACACACACACACACACACACACACACACACACACACACACACACACACACACACACGTTTTTCTAAAAATGCTTTTTTTTTTTTTTTTTCTTTTTTTGATTCAGCGGGTCTCAAAACATATTTCCGGTGAAATCTCGACATCAAATTTTTGGGTGGAATACAATACTTCCTCTACTGACCAGTAGAGAAAGTAAAAACACTTATCGGCGGGTGTTGAGCTTATGACGTCGGAGCAGGCGAACGCTAACGCAGCACTATGTGAGGAGCAGTAGTTGAAAAGATTAGTTTAGAAAATAATACTAATTTTTAAACTTTAAACTGGTAGTCGTTTAACTAATAGTATGCAGGGCAATTACAGATGTAGTTATCTACATTTCAGACATGTTCCATAGCTTCCGAGGAATTTCTATTAAGGTATATAATAAAATACACCATTGCCTTTCTTGGCGAAGCATTTCTACAAACATCTAGCAGAAAAGCAAAGAAGCAGAGCAAGATGTTTTCAGGTAGTTAGCGGATCATTTACTTTTTCCCAACAGAAGCAGAGGTGCAACGATGGGTTCAAACTATGGCAGGATTTGCCCCAGGTGCTGCGTTTGAGAGTGAGTGAACTCCGTTATTATTTGGAAACATTCCAATCATACCATCGGAAAATCGATGCCGCAAACTACCCAAATGAGCTGCCGCCCGCGGGGTTTACACATGACATTCATGCGTGCCACTTGACCAAGCCCAGTCCTCTAAGGACCTCACTCATTGGGCCCGCTTACAATTCTTCGAATCCTTAAGAATGCTTTTACCCATATCTGAAACTTCCAGAATATACAGGCTTATTACGAAAGAGGAAGATTATTATGAAGTCTTATGAAAGGAAAAATAAGTGTGATGTCAACATAACTTTTGCTGTTTTGTATTGGAAAACTGTGGGATTTTCACATGCGTTTGCTACAAAACTTGGCCGGCAGGTGCATGGACCGTGTGACCTTCAGTAGATGCTCCTGCGCGTGCATCACACGTGCGTCAGTCTTACTTCTGTTAGGTAGGTGTTCAGTCTGCTCTAGTCCAGTTCACAATTGAATAACATTAGGCGTATTTAGAAGTGCTTAGTTTTGCTTGAAGTGTTTTTAAAATAAATCGATTGCAGTATACAGTTGCATTTCTGCTTACATTATCCTGTAGGGAAGTTGTAAGGCAATTTGAAACTAAATTTCCTAAATTTCCGTTCGTTTGCTTGTAAATAAATTCAGGGAGACAGGAACAATTTGTGACAGGAAAAGAAAGGTAAAAAGGCGTGTTGTACTTACGCAACAGAAGTTACACAAAACTGGAGAAATGTTAGAACGGTCACTTCGAAAATACCTTAGTCGTACCTAGATGCGCTCTAAGAAAGACACTTTTGTATTACTCCGCGTAATACATGTACATCATGAGTAGTTGATATGCAGTAACTCCTCAGTTTCTGTAAACTGATTATTTGATTATTTTCTATTTCCAAATAACAGTGACAAATGTAGGACATTACAATAAAAGCATTAAACGTATTCATTAGTGCATTTTAAAAGTGATACCACAAATAAAATGTGGGATCTATTTTCTACTCTTTGTTTGCCCCAAGTGTGCTTCTTATTACGAAATGAGTATAATTAATAATAGATAAAATTATCGGTAATTTAGATCTCAGTGTAAGCGCAAATAATGTATAAGTGAGAGCTACACACAATGATACCATCTAGTCCTCAAATTTCCACCACCTTCCGGACGCACTAGATCAGAGGTACTCAACTTTTTTTATCCACTTACCCCAACGACAGTTTTTCATTCCAGCATGTACCCCTATACCTAGCCCTAGTTATCCTCAGTTTAAAATATTACATAACCATATCTAAAATAGCGTGTGCGCACAAAGTCCCTATACCCCTATATTAAATTCTGACGTGAAATAAAGGTACAATTTCCAATATTTATGTAATTAAATGTTTCTCCTTACAATTTAGGACTCCTAAATGTACCCCATTGTCTCTGCAAAATCGAACAATTGAAGTCGTCAACAACGGGTATCTGACAGGAGAATAATATGAATATATACCAACCTCAAAAAAAAAAAAAAAAAAAAAAAAAAAAAACACATTTACTGACGTAATTTTAAATTTAGTACAGGGGTATATGGACTTTGTGCGCACACTGTATAATGTGTATAACTTATTTAATGCTACAAAAAGAAGAATTAAATTAAATTACATTTTACGTGTCCCCAAGAAGTCTTCTTCGCGTAGCCCTGGGGGGTACACGTACCCCAGGTAGAATACCACTACCCTAGATGACTTAAACCTTCTTGTGAAAGCATAAACGTTCCCCAACATTACTGGTTTACGACAGCTCCAGGCTCTAGCCTCGTCAGGGAATTGCTATAGTAAATGTACGAGGTATATATGCCTAATAGTATATACATGCGAGTATGTACTATATATAAAATGAATGTTTCTTTGTACTGCATGGCCTCCTCTGCCATTCATCCGACTGCGACGAAACTTTAGTAGGTTTCTGAGTTGGTCGAACCATTTTGCTATAAATAGAACGGGAGTAGTTTCAACAAATTAGGTTATGTATTATACATATGAAGTTGATAAATCCATTTTACTATGCAGCGTATTACATTCACATGGTTTTCTCTAGTGGCTTTTGTTTTACATAACACATTCACATGTCCTTCTGTGCTTGAAATATAAATGCGACGTATTACATTCACACGGTTTCTCTACTCACTCTTCTTTTATGAAACAATTGCATGCCTTTCTCCACTCTCTCTTCTATAAACAATTTATACAGTTTTCTATATGAGTGAAATAGAAATGTAATTTATTACATTCACGTGATTTTTTTATACTCACATTTGTGGCATATGTGGTTGTTCAACAGTGTTTTTGTATAGTGTCCGACAACACCAGGTACTCAATAAAATCAGAGGTAATTTACTCAATTAAATAAACAAGATTGATGTGTTACATTCACTTGATTTTCTCTAGTCACTCTTCTGCCCGCCAACACTGTATTATTTATTTTTCTTATACTTGAAGCATATATTTATTTTTAATTAAACATATGTATTTCATTTTATGTGTTGTACAAAACAAACCCACATACTGGATCTAGAAGAGCCAATATTTCATTTCGAAAATGTCTTGTTTGGTGTGCCTACAAATTTCCTTTATGGTCCTCCTCTGAACATTTCACTACATGCTTCATCCTGAATAGCCATTTCGTGCTAATGGATTCACAGAAAATTACGGAAATTACTATCATTATTTACATTATAGCTATTGTGTGGCGAAAGGTGTTAGAGTGTTAACCTGGGACATGCTCGGTCTTCCTATTTAACCACCCACTCAATTTCATTTGTAATACTGCTCTAGTTTCATTAACTTCGAAGTATTTTCCAAAAGAACCATGCAGTTCACAGAATATTAAAAACAAAAACAGCAAAGAAAAGTGATTTGTTGCACTCACATGATTTTCTCTACTCTTGTACAAACTACAAACACCTGTTCCTCTTACTACTTCATGTTAATCGAAATAAACATTTGTAGAAATGATTTAATTCTAATTTCCTTGTGGATACCAGGGGAACATGTGTTTTAAGCAAGATACCATAGTGGCAGCAGGAAGCACATTGTCTGTCCACCATTTCATGGCCTTAGGGGAATGACGAAACATTCCACGTAGTATAACCCGAGTTTTGTAAACTTCCTCGCAAACATTGCTATCGGTTACGTTACCAATTTTAGTCCAATGCATGGACTGAAAATAACATTTTAAAGTTTGGTTATTGTGAGCAACTTCTTTGCTTTAATCTAGCCTGAGTACACATTCCCAGGTCGGCACTATTGTCATAAGCGCCACAATAAGCACGACTCCTGCTTCAGATATCGCTGTGTACCTGGAATTGTTTACTGACATACTGGCTAGCTGCATTTCTGCCAGCGACCATGAGCTGGTGAAGAATGGAGATATTGGAGAACGGCATCAGAAGCGTCGCGCATTGGGGAAACTTCGGAATCATGTAACATGTTGTAATTCATGTAAACTCATGATGTCGTGGTAAGACCCAGATGTTAAAGCGAGTCACTGTCCAGCAGGATGGCTCAGGGAAGCCATGAGTTCGATTCCCATGGCCGACCTGACTAAGCTATGGTTTTTTTGGGGGGATTTCCCCGGGTCGCTAGGTGAATGAGGAAATTTTCTCTCTGTAAATTCGGAAGGGGAGGAAGCCGCCACCGGGGAGCTTCAGTCTGTAGCTGTTAGAAACCCAGCCCTCTGCTGTGTCTCTTCTTAGGTCCCACTATTCTTCGTATCTTCTCACCACTCCCCTCCCTTCTGGGAGGTGGAAATGTACCTCCTTCAAATCTCAAAGTGTCACCAAATAAAAAGCTAAGAAAAATAATCTGTGCTTCTAAGGACTGCTTTTTCAATGCAAACTAATTTGGTGCCCACAGTTTTTCTTTACAAATAAAACTTCTTCTTTATTACCCTCCCCCTATGGAGGGCTATGGCTTACAAGCCAGTGCCTAAGGCCAGATGTCTGTCGGGGGGCAGACGAAATTATGGACCGGATAGAGTGAAGACCTGAAAGCGGGTGCCCAGCACCAGGTATGAGAGTGAGGAAGAGGGTGATATAAAATGCAGATGAAATGGATGATTGGAAAGGTGATGATGGAGCAGTTGGAGTGAGTGGCGGAGGAAACCAGAGAGCCCGGAGAAAGCCCGCTCTGATGCTGCTTTGTCCAACCCAGACCGCCTCGGTGATAGACGAACTTTCTAACCACTCGACGCCGCCGCTATAAATACAACAAATGTCTTTATTTTCCTGGAAATTTTAAGGCGGTTCTCTCAAATGCAGCTACTGCATTACGTAATTGGAAAGCACTTCAGTGTTTTATAGATGAGAAGTTTTCTATTTAAAATTCAGTTTATATCGATGTTTTGAATACGATCCCATTTTGATGGTGAAGGGAAGATTCTACTTTATGTATGTTTTAGCTGTCATTCCACAGTGCCTTGACCCTTGGGATGCGGAAGTTGAGGTTATGGGATTCTTACTTCCAGGACATATAGCGTACTCTCATCTTTAAAGTGGTATTGATGGTTCTTTATCTCTCTTCCTCTCGAAGGTAATATACTCATATACCACCCACAGCTTTCATTTTTTTAAGCTTACCTCGAACCTCACTTGTGAATCTCTCGGAGTATCGAGCTACTCTGGAGCACTCTGGCGGGAGAATGGGCTAAATAACTCGCCCTTATTATTACCAAGCTGCATGGTCGATACATCCACGAGCTGTTCTCTCTGTCTCTCCGTCTCTCCACTTTTCCCTCTCTTCGATATTAAGGATTTCAATGTTAAGAGATTGATGCTTTATGCCGAATGTCGTGTGCAAAAGTGATGCAAATGCTATTGTGGTTACTTTTATAATATATAATTAAACGCTTTGGAACTAAGTGCTACTTTGTACCAAGTGCATTAACTTCTTTTGTTTCTTGTGCCCTTCAAGGACTAGGCAAATTGCTTTTCCGGGCTTTACAATTTGAAATAGCATCTTTTAAGACGATTTCCTAAACTATTTCTTTTCTTAGGTCGATAGTACATGCAGAGTTTCTCGTAAATCTTCACTTAGCACCTATACTACTCCCGAAATAAGAAGCACACTTGAGCTAAACAAAGAGCAGGAAATAGATCCTATAATTCTTTTTGGTATCATTTTTAAAATGCACTAATGAATAGATTTAATGATTTTATTATAATGCACTGCATTTTTCACTATTATTTGGAAATAACAGTGAACCAAATAATCACTTTACAGAAACTGGAGAGTTACTGCATATCAACTGCTTATGCTGTACATATATTGCGCGGAATGATACCAAAATGTATTTCTTAGAGCGAACCTAGTTGTTTGATTAGTTGTATTTAAAAAATCTGATGTGTTCCACTCAAATGACTTTCTCTACTCTTGTACTAACCATTCTTACAAACTCTTATTCCTATATCTTCTTCGTGTTAGTTAAAATAAACATTTGTACAAATTATCTTATTGCTTATTTCCTTGTAGGTGCAAGGGGAATATTGGAATACAGTAGGTTTTGTGCGATAGTCAAATCTTTTAAAGCTTTGAGATTCCGTTCTCTTTGTACACGTAACATATAAAAAAATGAACAACGATGACCCATTTCACGAAAGTTCCAAGTTTTCCGAAACTCACACACATAACAAGGTATATCTCCGAAATGGTTCACCCTACAAGAAAATTTATTGACACATAAATTGTGTATTTTAGCAAGATCTACATTTTTGTATAGTATAATTTGGTCTATCTCTAACGGTTTACCAGTTATGCAAAAGTCGTCCAGAGTAAATACGACTACAGGGGCTATAGCCAGAAAATTCAAGATATACATTTCATTTGTCATAAAAATATCTCAAACATATGGCATTTTAATCAAAATCGTTAGAGCCATTTTCAAGAAAATCAAAATTTTCGAAAAACTTTCTATGTAAAGGGTAGTTTAGGGTGGGGCTATTTTCTTCAAAATCTTCGTGTCACATCCTTGAACGACATTAAACTTAAATACCAACTTTGGTTTTTAACCGACTTTTCGTTTTTGAGCTATGCTGTCCACAGACTGACAGACTGACAGACTGACAGACTGACAGACACACAGACACACACACGGACCTTTTTCTAAAAATTCTTTTTTTTTTTGATTCAGGGGGCCTCAAAACATGTATTTCCGGTGAAATCTCGACTTCGAATTTTTGGGTGGAATACAATACTTCCCCTACTTACCAGTAGAGAAAGTAAAAATGGAATTTACAATTTTAGTAAAATAAAATGGGCTTAAAATGTTTTCATTACTAATAAAAGTAGATATCTTAAATTTTCTGTGAACGGGCTGTGAAGGCTTCATTCTTATTTACTTTTCTATAATTAGTATAACTTATAATCTATAAGAGTTAGAAAAAAGCTATTTCGTTAAAACACAGACTCTTAAACTACACTCTCTCACTCACTCACTGACTCACTCATTCGTTACTTATTATAAAATAAATTTGTGCCGTATTAGCTAATCCGGAGTTATTGTCTGCAATTGGTGTTAGTCTTCAGCACTTTAAAATATAATTTTTGAAGCGCAAATTCACAATTCTTTGTTTACCCAATGGCGGACAAAGAGTTGAATTTTAAAGCTAGCACTTTGCAGTCCACATTTTAATATGTGATCTTGGTTTCAACCTCCTTTGTCCCCCTTAATTTTATGTACCAGAAAAGGTATAATTAAAATTTTTGCAAGCATTTATTTCGATTAACGTGAAAGAGAATATGTTGTAATGAGAATATAAATTAAAGATAGTGGGTAAAGAAAATCATGTGAATATGATATACTTATTAATAGTATTTAATTATGAAATTTAACTCTGTGCTTACATTTCCATTACTTATCTCTGAATCCTTTTTAATTCTTATGTGAAAGTTCATCTGAACTTTAATTTCTGATTTGCAACATAAAATTTTGAGTTGAAAGCAATACTTCCTTTGTCTTCCAAAGTTCAGGTAACACCAGAATTGTTGACGGGTAAGATTAATATGGAAATAAGGTTTCAAACTCGTACAAGAAGGTTTCCTCCTCAGGTTGCAACTACTTGCGTTACCGACACCACACGAACAACAGTGTGCTATTCAAACAAAAGCATTATGTTGCAACTGTTTCCAGCAGTTAACGGAAATACCGGTATCTCTTATTAGGAGACCATCTCTTATTTGGATACTGTTGCTTACAATACAAGGTGTAATGTCTAATGTTGCAACAGGAGTTGGGATTGGGCAAAACTAGAATAAATGTTCCTAAAAAACATGTCCGAAAACAAATATGTGTTGAGATATAAGCCATTTTACTTTTGTTGCGTATTTACACCAGGCAATGGACTTCATCCAACAGATGGATTGGTCAAAGAAGTGCAGTAGCATGGCCTCCCCATCTGTCGAATTTTAGTCCATTGGATTTTTGGTTGTGGGGACGTTTAAAGTCAATGTGTATACGTGTGATTAGTCCCAGACTTGCCAGGTGTGATCGAAAAAGTTCTGGATTCCTTGAGAAGAGGAGTTGAAGCATGTGTGACACATGGAGTATCTCCTGTAGTAGTATCGACATAACGTGCAGATGTTACCAGAGGACATGATGGCAGGAATCAGCGCAACTCCTATTTGGTATGGATGTTTACCCAACAATTGTTCTGTTAGACGTTTGTGACGGTAAAGTGTTCACTAGAATTAGCTTGTTGGATGAAGTCCGTTGTCTGTTGTAGGTACTCAAAACAAGTAAAATGGTTCATATCTCGACAGGTATTTGTTTATTATAGTTTTGACTAACACCAACTCCTGTTCCAATATCAGACACTTTTTCAAACACCTCGTGTATACAGATTAATTACTGAGAAACCTTCATAATACAAAAAGCTTATATAACTGTTTTCTTTGTTTAAACTTGAGAACGTGCTTGAAATATTTCAGAGGAATTGGATATATGGAACATTTTGAAATTATAGCATTAGAAATTATTTTTCTAGAGCGCATTCCTAAGGCCTCTAAATTTCATCAGAGCTTTTCCTTAAGAACACACTGTTGTTTTCTTTTTGTACGTTCCGTGAAGTAAGGTCGATACAATCGACAAAGAGCTTGCTGCTCCAATTGGTGGTTCTCTTTATTCATTCTTGATCGTTCTTCGGTGCAACTCCAGTGAATGTGTTAGCAATGCAAATCGGTGAGATTTATTGGGAAACGTTCGACAGGAAATTGACGTCCTGTAAACAGGATCGAAAAAGCACACTACTAACAGCTGCTGGGAAACCTATTAACTTCATGAGATGTGAATTAAGGCCACCGATTATCGAGCGAGATGTCGCGGCAATGTGTGCGACTCGCAGTTGGGAGGTACCGGGTTCGATTCTCGGCGAGCTCTGACTTGGTGTTTCTCCGTGCCTTTCCTCATTTTTTTCGCTTGCCATATGTTGTAGCTGCGGTTCTTTGCATTTTATAGACTCTTCTCCCCTGGTCCCGCCTGTGGTAGCTGCGTGCCGCTGCCCAGCCTGCTAGGATCGCTACGAAGTGCTGAGGAACCTCAGGTGGTTCGCCTGGTGGCTGTTGTCCAACTGGCACCTCTCTGTGGCACTGCTCTCTGATTCATGAAAATTGGGCAGATATCATAATTTAAGCGTGTTATATCCGAATCCTTATTAACCTTTTGGTTTAAATATTTGTGTCACTATAGTAGCTACGAAACAAGAATGAACATGGACCTAGCCAATACAGTGATGTTGTTCTCTCGGTGTTACCCAGCGAACGGGCGACAAGGATGGAAGATTTGCCCGTCTTTGTCACACCAAACCGCCCCTGTCTCTCTCTCCCTCTCCTATTCTGATTCTAATTCCATCATTCCATATTATGATTTGAAAACCGATAACAAAACTGGTATCAATTTTCTTGTACGTGCAGAACTATTGATTACAGTAAGCTTAAGCGATAATCAAATCCTTTAAAGCTGGTCGCTATATGATGACTTCGTTCTATTTGCATGGCCAAGAGACAACAATATGAATAATGACTTCCCATTTGAGAGAAGTATAGGTAAATATTGGAAAAGTGTGTCTCGGAAATGGGTCACTCTACATTTATTATGTAGTAAGATTTTGTTCATCTCTTACCGTTCACCAGTTATGCAAAATTCCTCGAGAAGGAAGAGGACTTCTGAGGACATTTCAGGAAATTCAAGATATAAATTTCATTTTTCATAGACATATCTTAAACATATAGTATTTTAATAAAAATAATTATAGCTATTTTAGAGAAAATAAACATTTTCCAACACAGATACAACACGACACAAGACACACACACACACACAAACACACACAAACACTCACACACAAACACACACACAAACACATACACACAAGACACACACACAAACACACACAAACACACACACAAGACACACACAAACACACACACACAAACACACACACACATACTCACACACACACACTCATACACACGACTATCTCGAATATTATTTATATATTTCATTTCCAATCATCACTTTGGTTTCGAAGCACCAACTTGATATTGTTGACTTGTATAATTATATGTATATCTATATTTCCATTTACTGATTAGGTAGATAAATATGTTTTATTTAATTGTAATTTTATAAAGATTATTAAAATTATTTATAGCTATAATATGCACACATCCCTGACACGCATGCACACAAACACGGATTCTATTTGATAAATGCTTTACTTGGGTTAAGGGACCTCAAAACGTATGTTTCCAGGGAAATCCAATGAAGCATCCAATTTTGCCTCTCTACCTATGTACGTGGGAGAGAAAGTATAGCATTCGTGAACTTCTTCATTATTCATAGTAATAAAATGTTATAAATAACGAACATTTTTATAAATACCATGCCTTATGTAATGCTTTTCAAAAACTGAATAATAAGGGAAACATTTCTTTATTTGTTTTGCTCCCTTTAGAGGTACGTGGTGGAACGAGAAACAAAACCAAGAAATTAGAAACACATGTGTTTAAAATAGCAAGAAAATAAAAGAGCGAAGCCACAGAGAAGGAAAACAAGAAAAGAAAGCACGGAAGAACAGCAAGAGGTTAGAAAATCACCCGCATGGTCTCGAAGCTGCTATCTGGCTTCCGGACAGCGGTCGATCGAATACCTCCAAGTAAATAGTAACAAAGGAGGACGTGAATTCACAATGTCTCCCAGAGGAGTCATAGCTCAGCGCCCAGTCCACTAGGGGTGCTAACAGTCTTGAGCTCGAAACCGAAAATGTGGTCTCTATCCCCCTCGGGAGCGATATTAAGGCAATACCAAAACCAGTACTGTTGGAGAGGCAGCGCAAAGGTGGAGTCAATCTTCATATCTTCTTGGTTACTTCATGCATTATAAAGTGTTATTAGTAGATATACAATTGTAGAAATATTTACATAAACGCATATCTAGTGATGCAGTTATCCTCAAAATTGTAGTTTTGAGAAAATTTTACTTCTTGTTAATTCGTAAATCACTTGCACTAGATAGGTTGTTCCCAGCTTATGTATATCTTTATTTTTACTTTCTGTACTGGTAAGTAAGGGAAGTATTGTATTCCACCCAAAATTCGATGTCGAAATTTCACCGGAAATATATGTTTTAGATCCCCTGAATCCAAAAAATCATTTTTAGAAAAAGGCCCTTGTGTGTGTGTGTGTGTGTGTGTGTGTGTGTGTGTGTGTGTGTGTGTGTGTGTGTGTGTTAGTCGGTGTGTCTGTCAGTCTGTGGACAGCTTAACTCAAAAACGAAAAGTCGGTTAAAAACCAAAGCTGGTATTTAAGTTTAATGTCTTTCAAGGATGCGACACGAAGGTTTTGAAGAAAATAGACTCACCCTAAACTACCCTTTACATGGAACATATTTCGAAAATTTTGATTTTCTTGAAACTGGCGCTAACGATTTTGATTAAAATGTCGTATGTTTGAGATATTTTGATGACAAGTGAAATGTATATCTTGAATTTTCTGGCTATAGCCCCTGTAGTCGTATTTACTCTGGACGACTTTTGCATAACTGGTAAACCGTTAGAGATAGACCAAATCATACTTTACAAAAAATGTAGATCTTGCTAAAATACACAATTTATGTGTCAATAAATTTTCTTGTAGGGTGAACCATTTCGGAAATATTCCTTGTCATGTGTGAGTTTCGGAAAACTTTTGAAACTTTTGTGAAACGGAACATCGTTGTTCATTTTTTTTTTTATATTTTAAGTGTGCAAAGAGAACGGAATCTCAAAGCTTTAAAAGATTTTACTATCGCACAAAGCCTATTGTATTCTAATATTCCTCTTGCATCTATAAGGAAATAAGCAATAAGGTAATTTGTACAAATGTTTATGTTAACTAACAAGAAAGAAGATATAGGAATAAGAGTTTGTAAGAATGGTTAGTACAAGAGTAGAGAAAGTCATGTGAGTGCAGCACATCAGATTTTTAGAGTTCTTGTTGGGCCTTCTGGGCTACCATAGCAATCTTGGAACATATCCCACCGTACAGCATCCCAAAAGGCATCCTCCTATTTCTCGTTGCCCACCCTTCAGGACAAAAGAGGTTGGATTTCGATTAGCCAGGTTTATTTGAACGTTATATTTTGGGAGAAACGTACCTGCATAATTGCCTGACTAACGTTACAGATGTAGCAACATATTTCTATAGCTGCCTGCAGTTACGTGTGACAGAAGTTAACCAGATCCTGCGTGCCCACTTTGCTGACGTTTGTTTTTCCTCGTCAGTTGTGCAATATTGCTTTGCCATTGCAAAGGAGGAGTATGATCTACAAAATTGCAACGATTTGGAAGAAGTGTATTATCTGCTACCTTGTGATGAATGAGATGATTCCAATTCTGAAAATAAAATGAGTTATTTAGATTCACCACCGCCCAAACTCAGGTTACACCCATTGTAGAGTTATATACTCGTAAAATTCCCAATTCCCAATGCTCAAAACTGTGACTGGAGTCTAGAATACTCAACCTGCAGCTAAAGTTACAATAAAATTTATATTTTACACAGAGAGAGTATGCTAGTATCGAGTTGTCAAAATGTAATGCAAGGTCAGTCTGTGAAGAACATGAAATGCTGCATTTCTGCTCAAGAACTAATTGCCCCCATTCTATGTTGGAATGAACTGTGGTACTTGACTGCAAGCGGCGTCTTTTGTTTCCACAGGCAGCCAGTTTTATGTGATGCAGCTGAAGTCCCCAATTTCTTTCATAGAAACGGTTTTATTATTACCGTCTTGTGCAAGGGAATAATGGCGGTACCCAAGTCTTTGTAAATTATTTTAATGATTGATCTATAAATTTGTGATAGCATAACAAAGTGAGTGTGAACTACTTCGCTGCGCAATATTTAAAAATATCTTTGACAGAGGGGGGTTGCTCGCCTGTGAACTGGGTTCAAATCCAGTGGATGGTCAATTTGAATGGTTTTTTACTTTCTCTGCTACGTTTAGTAAAGTATTCCACGCAAAAGTTCGATGTTGAGATTTCACCGAAAATATGTTTTGAGGCCTCGTGAATGGAAAAAAAAGCATTTTTAGGAAAAGGCCCGCGCGCGCGCGCGTGTGTGTGTGTGTGTGTGTCTTTCTGTGTCTGTCAGTCTGTGGAAAGCATAACTCAAAAATCTGATGTGTTGCATTCTCATGACTTTCTCTACTCTTGTACTAACCATTCTTACAAACTCTTATTCCTATATCTTCTTCGTGTTAGTTAAAATAAACATTTGTACAAATTATCTTATTGGTTATTTCCTTGTAGGTGCAAGGGGAATGTTAGAATACAGTAGGCTTTGTGCGATAGTCAAATCTTTTAAAGCTTTGAGATTCCGTTCTCTTTGCACACGTAACATATAAAAAAATGAACAGCGATGATCCATTTCACGAAAGTTCTAAGTTTTCCGAAACTCACACACATAACAAGCAATATCTCCAAAATGGTTCTCCCTACAAGAAAATTTATTGGAACATAAATTTTGTATTTTAGCAAGATCTACATTTTTTGTATAGTATGATTTGGTCTATCTCTAACGGTTTACCAGTTATGCAAAAGTCGTCCAGAGTAAATACGACTACAGGGGCTATAGTCAGAAAACTCAAGATATAGATTTCATTTATCATAAAAGTATCTCAAACATATGACATTTTAATCAAAATCGTTAGAGCCATTTTCAAGAAAATAAAAATTTTTGAAAAAGTTTCCACGTAAAGGGTAGTTTAGGGTGGAGCTATTTTCTTCAAAATCTTCGTGTCGCATCCTTGAAAGACATTAAACTTAAATACCAACTTTGGTTTTTAACCGACTTTTCGTTTTTGAGTTATGCTGTCCACAGACTGACAGACACAGACACACACGGACCTTTTTCTAAAAATGCTTTATTTGGATTCAGGGTGCCTCAAAACATGTATTTCCGGTGAAATCTGGACATCGAATTTTTGGGTGGAATACAATACTTCCCCTACTTATCAGTAGAGAAAGTAAAAAGTAAAAACTAATTACAAAATCAGTTACCTCAATATGAGTAACTACTGGCGTGATTGTTTAATCTCAGCAACTGATGTTTTCAACCACGGAGTGAGGATACAAACCACATACAATTAGCTGAAAGGGAGGCTTCAAACCCATGTCCTCCATGAACATGTCTAGTTGACATCTACATCTGTCATACTGTGTTGCTGAACATGCCGAAGTGAAGCACGGGGGGAGCGCTGGTTCAATAAATTAGCTACGAGTATCATACATTTATTACAGAACTGTGTCTGTCAGTCAACGAAGCCAAGCCCTTAGCTCAGAAAATCCAGATCACTTCTAAAATACGATAAATCACCTAAAACCTATTTCTCTCTTCTTCCGCATAGAAGCACTGCAATATAAAAGATCAGTTTGGAAAATACGCGGGAAATACAAGTTTTAAGTACTTCTAACAAAGAATAAAGTGCATGACACTCATATGACTTCCTCTAATCATCAGTGATTCACTTATATTTCTAGATAGTAATATTGTGACGCAAGGTTATCGGGAGGTCGGCGAAGAGCAGTCGTAACAGATAAGCGGCGCGCTCACACAAATTTAACAGCGCAAGTGCTCTCACCAGATGACTATATTATTTAGAGTATAGTATAATTTAGACATTCAGAATGACGATGACTTCAGAGGGTTCCTAGAAGGTGCAAGATATATTTCGTTTTCCAAGAAGATATCTTAAACATATGGTAATTTAATGAAAGACGCTTTAAAATGCCCCATTTTAAAATACATTTGTTTTAAAAATTGCTCAGACATTTTGTTACTAGTGGTAATCTGCCCCCTTGGTAATCTAAGTTATGAAATAAGGCTTGTTAATGCTAGGGTTAATAAAAGAGCAAATAAAATATAAATTAACTTGATATCGGGTGCATATACCCTCTGCTTCTATTCCTTTCCTTATGCTATGAAGTTTTCTTCATTCTGGATCATTTTTGCATAACTGGTGAACCGGAAGAGATAGACAGAATCTTACTGCGCAAAACATGTGCAACTGCACACAATTTATGTCCAATGAAGTTTTTCGTTGAAATAACAATTTTCGAGATATTCCTTGTTTCTATGTAAATTTTCAAATAAATGGATATTTTGTGACAATTTGGTCAAACACAGTTTTCTGCTTTCCGATAATACAGTCTTTCGTGATATCACAACTCATAACTGTTTATTTCTCGTAATCTCACCATCTTTTCAGTGTCTTTCTTCACGTTCTCTGTCTCTCATATGGGATACAATCACTCGACACTCATTAAATCTTCTTTACGGCGCACCGCCACAAGCACAACTGTCTCAAACTCACTGACGCTTTCATGTCTATAACTGTAACTCTTTCTCCTGTTTCCTTGCCTCCTTATATAGCGGAGATGACGCGAACTTCTTCAAACACGCCGGCCGCCGTATTCTTCTCGAATTATCTGAAGAAAATATCTTTCGGTTCTGCCGCTCTGATTGTTATCACGTGTTTGCTCCCGTGAGTGGAGTGTAGAAATGTGACCATTAGCGCCTTTGATGCGCGCCGCATGCACACAAAGAGTTGTGCGAGACAGCCTGACCTTGGGTGCGTTTGTTCGCTCGCCGGCCTGCTATGTGTTGTATAGTAGCTTAGTTGGACAGTCCTTTGTTTTGCGCCGCGCCCGCGTCACAATATTTTTGAACATTTGCCTACCGCTTAAAAGTCTACTGTATTCGCCTATTCCTATTTCATCTAGTGTGAAACATGTAATAAAACAATTTCCACAAATGCTTTTCTCTATTTACAAGAAGTATAGAAGAATAAACGTTTTTATCAATAATTTGTAGAAGAGTGAGTAGAGAAGTTATGAGACTGATCACCAGACCTTTTTTATCAGTTTCTCCACTTTAACTCTCCTTGAGAGAGCTTCTAGAGTAAAGTTGCCGGTTGTGCCAACAGATGGCAGCCTCACTCCATTTTTTCCCCAGTGTGCGTTAGAAAAGGGGACTCGCTCTTCACTTAGAGACTGGGATTGCGGTAACGTCACTTTACAGGGAATTCAGATTAATGGTTTAGAGGCCCGTAATGTGATCCGGATCAATAGAACCTTCTTTCACGTTCACCTGACTCCATCACGGTTAAATCGTTGGCTATAAGTGGATGTCGCCGTTTTAGAGAGGGATTCCAGCTCATTAGGTAAGTCCTTGAGAAAGGCGGAAAATTACAATCTGGAACAGCGGTTCTGCGGCTTACAGATGAAGTCTTTAAACAATTTTAACGTACCGTGAAAGTACCATATTCTCAAACTCGGGATAAGGCTCTCACGTTACACGCTTCTCTGATTCCTGTAAGAGAAATATTGTCGTCACAGTGAAAGAAATGCTGGACTCTAAAAAAACTATAAGTCTTTTCCGCAAAAATAGGTTGGTAAACTTTCTTGCTGTCGAACCCTGGTAACAAGCTCATGAAAAACAAACGATCACTTTTTCACTTTCTCCATTACATGAACCACCCAAAAATTAATGTCGAGACCTCAAAAAAGTAGCCCTTGAAGCAACAACAACAAAAATATTTTTAAAAAAATGTTCATTGTTTTTTGTTCTCTCCAGAACTTATCCATCTATCTACACTCCTACAAAAATAATGAAGCACTCTGCGTTAAAATTAAGCTCAATCAAATCAAACGTTTTACCTTCTCCACAACTTAGATATTCAAGACAGCGGAAATATCATATTCGATCCAAAAATTCTATATTTAGACTTCAACGAAAGCTTACGTTTTGAGGTTATTTGAACGCAGAAATATGATTTGTAAAACACAGTGGATAAGTAGTGTAACTAAAAAATGAAAACTGGCATAAAGATCATATGAGGGTCATTCGATAAGTCTTGACAACGATGTGAATACCCTGGGGAGCTATTTTGAAGGACATCCAGTGCGTTGAAACGGCACCACGAATATTACTTGATTGATGTTTGTCCCACTTGTATACGTGCACAATAAATTTACAATGCGTGTTTTTCATTTCAACTTATGCCGTGAACTCCTGTCCTCTATCCCTATTTTCTGTTGGCATTGAGATTCAAGATACAATGCAAGCATGGATTTCCCCTGTTGTCGCTTTATCGAACTGTATCCCACAGTTGCCAAGACTTATGAAATTACTCTTCTATTGCAACCAGGCAACTTTTAATGATACTAGAAGAGGGTTTAAGTGAATTATTAGGCTGCTGAAACTAAAAGTAGAACTTTTAATACACGATGTAGGTACTTTGTACGATATGTAAATATCAATTCTAATATTTAATTTTATCGTAGTTTTCAACATAAAAAATTCGACCACAAACTTCCTAGACTCATCAATTTACTACTTGTTTTCATTTAACAATTTGCAAAATCAACCATGTGACAATTCATATCTCTTGATTTCTTCGGTATTAACTCCCCAAATCTATTTTTCCAAGCCTCTTCGATTTCACATCATTCTACACTACTTTTTCCATAATGAAGTATAAATAAATCGGATTACCAACATAACTAAAACTACAATATGGCAACACGCACGATAATACAGAAATTAAAAGAATAACGCCACAGCAATTATTTGGCATAAATTGTGTGCTTTGAACGAGAACTACAATGTTTATGTTATGTATCGATTAAGATTTGTACAAAAGCCATTGAAAATTAAAAGGACTTAAACAGAATATTCCCAAAAAATTTAAGAATTACAATTTATTTTTTATGTAAACATATAAACCTAAGGATTTTAATCAAAGTCCTCACAGCCATTTTTGAGGACAAAAGCAGTTTAAAAATTCTTCTTCTTAATATTATTATTATTAATACTACTATTATTAATTATTAATTACATATTAGTTGTTTTAAATATTTTATTTTATCACTTTAGATTAATAGCTTAAGAATATGTCTGTACGATTACAAAAAGAATAAATTTGTTGCACTCACATTACTTTCTCTACTCACTCTTGTATCTGGATAAACATTCGCATATTTTCTTGCCTATACGAGGGGAATTGTAGAATGCAGTAGGCTTTTAGCGATAGTCAAATCTTTTAAGTTGATTGACCTGGAGAAAGAGAAACGAATAACGTCTTCTCGTTTGACAAAAACTGTAAATACTGGAAAATTCAAGCAAATAACAAATATCTCGGAAATAATTACCTTCACAAAAAAATATTGGAATGCATATTCTGGGCTTAACGAGCTTATATTTATTGTGTTTTAATATTTTGTCTCTCTTAGGGTTTAATGGCAAAAGCCATTCAAAATAAAAAGCATTTCATAGGCTAATTCAGGACACAAATTTCATCGTAAACATACGGTACGTTCAACAAAATCATTATAGCCATTTTTCGGAACATCGAAATTTTCCATGAAAAGACTAGTTTTGGATACGGGGATACTTTTTCAAAACTTTGAACTTAAATATCAGTTTTGTATTTAACCTACCGTAAAAAAGTATATTGATAACATTCTCACTATTAAACGCAATCGACTCAAAGTTGATAAAGCGATAATTTTTTAAAATGACATTAAAATTAACACTTTATACAGGTATAAATATTGTTAAAACGCAAATTACTAATAAAAAACGTGATAATCAATTTGGAAATGCCTTACTAAGTCAGATTATTAAATAAACACCTGCATTTTTCTAAAAGTGCCTTTTGGGTTCAGGGCGTCTCAAACATGTATTTTCGTGAAATATCGGTATCGAATTTTTGGGTGAAATTATTGTAAGTACATAGTAGAGGAAGTAAAATAAATACATAATAAACAATAACTTTAAAATAAACTTCCTGGTATAGACATTCAGATACTAGGATGGCTGGCATATGTATTAGATTCATTTTATTTTATTTATTTTTAATGCCTCCCCCTGAGAGAGTTAATGGAGGATGCACATAAGAGAAGATATACGCTGAAAAAATGTCTGCTTTTTTTTTTTATTTTTTTTATTTATTTTTTTTTTTCCCCTTCCCCCGCCACCTTGCAGGAGTTCTCCCGCCTCATCATGGCCGCATGCTCACCTTCGACCGCTGGACGGCCAAAGTGACGCGCCGAACAAGGTGTCAAGATTAATTAAGGCACCGCAGTCTAATATCTCACAACAAGCCTTGTGTAAACTTCTTCTTAGGCTCGCATAGTTTCAACAAAGAAGAAAGAAGCAAGGGAAAAATTCTGCCAGCAGATTTTGCGTATCGTGAACGTGCAACTAACCAAGGCCCGTCTGTGTATACCTTCCTCTCTTTTTTTGTTCGTCTGTTCGTATGTGTTTGTGTTGCATCGATTATCTATGACCAGAATAGGAACCCCCACTACGCTCTCTCAAATTTCTCCGATGAAGGCTGACTTGGAGTATGTTACAGGAACCATAACTATGGGTAGAAGGGGTGGGGCGTGGGGGGTGTGGGGGGGGGGGGAGGAAAGCACAAAGTTTTGTTCGGGTGGGACTGGGGACACAGATAGCAAACACGTTCCCTTGAAACAATGGTACTGCCAGAATCTCCAACAGGAGAACTTTAGTTATTTCTGGAGACTGGCAAAATATGGTACGAGTATTTCGTATTCTGAACTATGCCTGCAGCGTTCACTTTCATAAAAACGTGGCTAGTGCATTGCATTCACACGACTTGTATTTAGTCTCCTGAAAACCATTCTTACAAAATCTCAACACTACTACTTTTATTCCATACTTTCCCTCTTTTTACTCTCTCTAAAAATTCGATGTCGAGATTTCACCAAAAATGCTTTGAGGCCTCCTGTATAAAAAAGATGTCTGTGTATGTGTGTGTATGTGTGTGTGTGTGTGTGTGTGTGTGTGTGTGTGTGTGTGTGTGTGTGAACAACATAACCCAAAAACGAAAAGTCGCTTAAAACCAAACTTTATTTTTATGTTTAACATCTTTCAAGGATGCGACACTAAGATTTTGAAGAAAATTCCTCGACCCTAAACTACCCATTAGCATTCGTGGTACTTTCTGACGTTACCAGAAGTAGTCCTGGCCGAACATCTGGACCCCTCTCTTTTGGGAGTTTTTCGTATTGGGTTGGTCTTGGCCAGGCACTGGTTCTCGACACGCAAGAGAGATTGAGAACGTCCTGACTCGTCAAGGCGGAGTTGGGAGTTGCCTCATCTTCTCAGGTACTAGCCTACAGAACAGTGGCCGGGAGCTAGATATCTGACGGCCTCACCTAGGTTATAGGTAGTCTTCCCGGATGGGATGACGTGCATAAGTGGCGTATCCACTTCCGTCTCCTGTGTAACAGCATGGGAGGGGGGTCCTTTTAGGAAACAAGGTGTTGGCCTAATGGAAGAAGTGGCACTCGGTTGCCGCCCTCCATGATTTTAGGGGGAGAGCTTCGGCAAAAAACTCTCACAAACTACTTCCGACGATCACAGTGACTGAAACTGCTTCATAGAGCGTGCAACTCCGACGCGGTGATTAAATGTCCAAAACTGTTTCTGACGACGCACACTAACATTTCTCTTAACGGTGACTGTACCACACACACGCGCGCGCGCGCGCGCGTAAGCACGCACAGACACAACACTGCTAACAGCTGTCTCATTCAAAACTTAACGAATCTCCTCTCTCTTATATAGCCAAGAATGGCGTAGAACGGATTTTTCTCGAAATTCACCTTTTCTGAAACTTCTCGTAAATAAACCGGCAGTCGAAAGTCTCGAGTAGTCTGGAAACGGTTTGTTCTGCCGCGCTCGTTGTCGTCCTTGTTCTGACCGTTCCATTGTCGTTTTTCACTCGCTGCGCAATGGTGTTAGGTAGTCTTTGAGATGTGTGTCGCGGCCGGCGTCACAGTATTTTCTCCCAATACATATCTGGGATATCTGCTGCACTCCAATCATGACGCCCATTGTGCGCAGCGGTCGAGGCCTTCTGCCGCAGATTTAGTTTAGTTCATTCTGCTTTCGTTTATCCTTATATTTTCATCTTGGGTACGTTTGGAATGGCCAAAATTCGGCAGCTTGCGTCTTTAGAGCAAACTTCATGATATGTGCCCATTTTAGGTGCGTGCGTTTCTACCTAATTTCAGAATCCTAACTTAGTTTTGTGCGAACTTTAACAACTGCGCAACACATATTTGCTAAATGCAACGCTTTCTTCAGTTCATTCCTTTTACCTTAAAACTCACATCTCAGAAATTCATTAAATTAATTAAAATCCAAAAATCCAATAAACTGTGACGGCATCTTAATGGGATCTTTGGAGTTTAACTTTATTGTTTTGCTCTCCCTCCTTCATATACACTGTAAGAGAGTCATATCTTCCTTTCCGGAGTTGGAACACGTGTATGGAAATCTCTCGTCGTCACCCCAACATCTGGCGCACCCTGCACACACCCCGTCCCCAGTTTAAGTATTACCAAGTGTGTTCCTGTACTTTATTTAAACCCCGACATCAAACGCCACATATTTTCCTTCCTCCCACTTCCACCCCTTTCTTTAGAGTTTGCCGCAGTAATTAGTGCTGTTCCAAATGCAAAAGAATTTAGTTTACTCTACTGCACACAACAGGAACTTGATCACTTCAGATGCTAGGGAAACATTATACAACGTCTGGATTTTATTCTGACACTCATGCAAAGATTTGATACGTAACGGTGCATCCATACAACATATTGTCACCGCGCCCGCCGCATCTGATTGCCTACACTGGGGAGGGGGGACCTAGCCAGTCACCTGCCTGGCCTAACGACCTGCCGCCGACAACAATAGGAGCGTGCGAGACAATAGCTATTACATGGCGGTGCGGTTTCTGGACCGTTCCGCCACAGGCCGCCGACAACAGTAGGAGCGTACGAGACAATAGCTATTACATGGCGGTGCGGTTTCTGGACCGTTCCGCCACAGGCACTCCCGAATATTCTACCTCCAGAACTTTCCCTCTGTCTAAGGACATAATATATAAGTCGCTGCCAAGCACCGGGCAGGAGAATAGGAAAAAAAGACGTATACGAAGCGTTGAGGAGTCGTGCTTACTAGCAGGTGAATCTGACAGTTCTTATTTGTGATTCGGCAGCTGTTCTGTTGCTCTGAGCTTGTACAAAAGTAATCTGAGTGTAACGTTAGCACTACGCTAACTGACAAAAAGGCAATAAAGTGTGAATAGCAGTAACTGGTGTTTTCTCCATTTGTTACAATATTTTCGTTGACGTTGTTAACTAACAAGGGACACTTTTGACCTCAAACGCTCGGAACCTCATGAAAACGGGCTTAGAATAACAATTAATCATAAACAAAACAGTGGTCTGTGTCACTATATCTATTACCATTTTCTCACTATTATTATTTTAAAATAATCCTTGTAGGGTTTTGTCCATAGTCTTATGGAATATGTCTTATGCTTCATTCTGCCCTTTGCTTTCATACCTAAGATCCATAACGACTTATTTTCCAACAATATTGATTCTCTGAGTGTCTTATGAAACCTTATTATTATACCCTCGTCTCGTTCCATTAATCTAATTAAAACACCTCTTCTCTTCTTAATTTATTTCCTTTGAGAGTCAAGGCGTTCATCTTTTCTTTTGAATTACCTTCCTTGCTAAAGCGTCTTTCAGTGCATTCCTAATCCATTAAAACTTAATCGCCATCTTGATTCATGGCTTTTAGAACTGTCATACCACTAGAACTTTTCTTCTTCTTCTTTGAAAATTGATTTGCCCCAATTCCTTGATTCTTTAACCTTCATCATTACAACCTTCTAAGTAAGAAATTATTGTCAGTCTTCCATGTTTTTCGTTAAAATCATATTTAACGCGCCATCGAATTTAATGAAGTCTTTTTCTACTTTGTGATTTCTAATATGCATGCTTTCAATCGATGATATTCTTCTCACTGCTTTCCAACGCTTTTTTTTTTTTTTTTTTCTTCTTTTGGTAACAAACAATGTAATTGTTAAGTATAATACTCGGTTTGAACATTGTTCTGAATTGCACAAGCTTTTGTTAAACTACGGTTTTCAGAAAGAGAAGCACACATACGAACAACTAAACACAAGTGCATGTTTCAAATCAGGAGACCATATATAAATGTGTACAAGAAAACTTCATAATAATTATAGGGCGATCTTGAAAGAAAATGATGGTGATGATAATGATGATGAACAATTCTAGAAGACAATAGATTAAAATGTAGAGCGAACTGTAAGGTGTGAGACTTGCATTCGGAGGTGCCGGGTTCGATTCCAGGTGACCGTCCACTCTGACTGCTATGAGGTGGTTCCTTTCCTACGTCCTTTTCCGGGAGGCAATTCCAGAGCACCATTAAAATTACACTCTATATAAGGCACTGCTAAATTAAAGAGTGAACTGATCGAATGGCTGTTTTAAGGAAAAAAAAAACATTTTAGTGATTTCATCAATGTAAACTCATATGTATAATTTTTGTATTCTGTATTGTTGCTCGTACTTATGATGAGGACGGAATATCTCTCGTTAAAGAACTGCGAAGTTCCCCAACAAAAACATCTTCAATAATATTAAAATATAACATAAGAAGTTTCTGACTTATTCATAGTCAATGATATTCTCATCGTTGCTTTCGCTTTCTTGTTCTTCCATGTGCTTTGAGAGAATGTCTACAAAAATTTGCTCCATGGTAAAATGATATAAGGAAACAGCTTACTTGTGTCCAGTTTTACAGGAGACAGGGCGATTGGACAGCCTAACATTTTTTTGGATATTTGTGAAAAGAGAAAGTGGCTATTGTTGCATTCCGAGGTCTCATTTGTAATTTCTGTAATTGTAGCAGGTGGAAGATCAGATTTTTATACAGTTCTATAACCATTGACAAATTACACAAGCCGCCACTGACATCGTACTGATTTTGATTATACAATTCATGAAGAAGAGCAATCTGATCGTGACAGAGGGTGCATTCTCATTAAAGCCTTGCGGTTAATTAAATACGTTCTTAAGTTGCTAGGTTACTACAACAATGCGCTTTGCAACGTGCTCTTCATTTTGCAAACAAATCAACAGAAATTATTTCGGTTGGCTGCTCAGATGTGAATCCAGCGGTTCGCGTGTGTAAACCGGTATCGGAATCTGTTATTCATGCTCATGTAACGCTCCGCATCAGATATACCAGCAAGTATTCAATAACTATTCAAAATTGAAAGGACACGTTTAATAATGCTCTTTTTTACCTCCCTACGATGTTCATTCCGAAACAAGGGAAAAAGAGAAGTTAGGAAAGGGGTACGGTGGGTGTGTGTTTAATATCAGCTTCCCACCTCAACTTTATTACACCTAATTTCAATTTCAATTAACGTTCTGTGCTGTATGGGGCTCCACGCGTTGACGAGTGGTGTGGGGTACATGACGAGAAAGTTTCACAGCGATAGCTGATAAAGGAGAACATGCTTGCGTTAAAGATATTAACGTAACTTGCGAAAGAATGGCTTCTATGAACGAGAAACCACAAAGTGTAAGAGTAATGATAATATGATACAGCATATTATAGAAAAGCCTGATGTGAAACAGCTACAAGACTTCCTCTATGCAGTATCATAGCTGCTTTACAAATTATTCGTTATTCTTCTGCCTACATTCTGTTCATGGTTAACAGTATATTGGGATACAAGCGCTGTAAGTGCTTGCATGATAAGTGCTACTTTTGGAGGATAGTGACTAATGAAAATGCTTATGCGAAAATAAAAGTAATGCTAATAATCTAATGGAATTAAAAATGATCTCAAAACGATTATTTTATGGCCTTAAAATGTATTTAAACGACTTAAAATACCAAATAATGACCCAAAAATTATCTTCATTTGTTGATTTCCTTGCACATTTCGCTTATTTCAATTCATCACAAACTCTTTTTGTTAAGTTTTCAATATTGAAGGACTGTCTATTGTCAACTTGTATATTGACAAGCTTATTTCAACAATACAGGGACATGTATAAGGCAACAAGTAAAAACCTATATTTTATGCTAATTTTTTATGATGAATCCGAAAAAGTATAAAACTCCAGCTTGTAACATTTGTAAGTTAGTTCTTTAACGTTTAAAATCTACCCATCAGCATTCATCGTGCGATCCTACCAAGACATTAATAAAGATCATTACAATTTTGTTATTCTGCACTGACCTTTACTACATTTCTCGTGTTCGTTTCCAAGAATGGTACCGCTGGCGCTTTCTGGAACGATTTTTTATCATTTCCTCCATAATAATTCACTATTTACATTTAAAGACACTCATATTATACAATATTTTGCTGAAAATTAACTGATTTTGGTCATAAACAACACTTAAACTTCAAAACATCAGCCATATTGACAAAACACACGATAGCAGGTCACATGGTGGATAATCTGCTTCGTGATTGGCTAAAAGCTGTTTATTCATTACTTGGCCGATTTTGAAACCCATGGTACGTGGACTTAGCCGTTAATTGAAATTAACTGCTAGTTTCACTAGCTATTTTATACTATTGACTGGCTTTGAAACCAGTTTTCACCATAGCCCGTTTCGTTATGTATAGGAGATTCCATATTGCTAAACATCTCATTTAGGGGGGGGAAATGGACTTGGCCATCTCTGAAACTACACTCCTCAAATATTTCCGGTTTATAGTTCTTCATCGAAGGAATACTTCACCTTCTATACGACTTGGATTACTTGCAACAAATTTCAACAATTGAATGGTGAACCTTACAAAGGGGATAAGCGCCAAATTTTTAAACATGAAAGTTTACTATACAATAGTGTTACACGGCATCCTGCCGTGCTACAAAAACACTATGTGAAATACACAACTATGTAGTTCCAAAGTTACTCAAGAGAGAGCACCATGTAAGAAAGCTATTTCTTTACAATGGCGCCAAGTACTAACTCCTTTCGCGTGAAAAATTTTCTCCTTTGGCTTGCTTCAACAACTGATTATTGTGCGTTTCTGACTATGAATGCTATGGCTACAACATTGATAACTGTGGACAGATAAGTATGGAATCAAATGGTAAAACGAGGAGGCTTAAAGACTCTGGCAGAGAACAGCATGAGAGAAAAGAGTTTAAAACAACAGGAAAAGAATATATAATTAGAAAAATGTGCATTATTATTGAATGATCAAATGAGCAACAACTGAAAAGACACGTGATCTCATGTCCATGATAAAATATTTACCCCAAGAAGAGCATAGTACGTTTTAGGTTATGTTCTGATTTGCTGTAAAATATCAATCATTCAATAATGGACATATTTGCTTTTCTAAAATGAGTGTTCATTTTCAATCATTCTTAATTCATACATTGTAACTCTAATGTTATATTCCGTAGGATTGTAGTATTGTGTGAAAGTATAGATCAATATTTGTGTTTGCAGTTATAACTTTTGTAAGGAAAAGACATTTAAGAGTGAACTCTTTCCTAATATTCCATTTTCATTATACCACAGTAAAGTGAAATTATATGCCTTAAATTTTATGAGAACACATATAAAATGTAGTTAATATGTTTTCAAGAAATGAAACTTTGAAATAAGGAATTACATGGATTAAGGAACGTATTTTATAATTATCTCAGAAAATTAATATTGGCACTTAACCCCTTTGAAAGGTTCGCCCTTCAATTCGGTTTAATGTTCAATTTCTGGAAATATTTGTTTTTACTCTCTACATGACGAAATAAAATATCACCTCAAACACTACTTCTGCTGTGTAAAGACTACAATGTATCGGTAGGCGTGGTGCGACCCTCAAAAGTAGCAGGTAGATTCAAAAGATGCATATCAAGGTATTGAACATAAAGGAAAATAAAGTAAAAAATTTCGACAGTCAACATTTTCAATGTTTTTGAATTTTGTGAAGTCCTCCTGTGTTAAATTTCTGCTGACAATTTTCGACAGGCGCTAATGGAAAGGGATTACATTCTATTAAACTGATTTAATGAACTTGTTACACACATTCCTATGCATGGACGCCGGTACTTTTTGTGTTGTGTGTACGTGCTTTTTGCACAAACAAAAACAACACCTCTCTGAAAAAGGAGAGACAAAACGTTTAAAAACTGTTACAACCATTATCTTTCTCCCTCCCTCTGCATCTCTTATCGCAGCATTCTTTTCCTCATTTTCCATCCCCACGCAGAAAGAATGGTGGAATATAAATACACATGTAGGCCCAGATAAGGGCTCACTACCTGCCCACGGACAACTCGCATAAACGTTTACAACACCGCTCACTCGCTCGGCCGGAATGAAACAGTATTTCACATAGTAACATCTGAATAACAGCTTTCATGCTGGATTTATTCCTCTTTCTCTTTTTATACCTTTACTTTTTGCATAAATGTCCTCTGTTTTCACAAGTGTCAATGGCAATAACCTCTAGAACAAGACATATTTCAGTAATATTTTATTAAAATGTTATATGTGATAGAAAATATCCTTGTTGATGCACGTACGCCTCTTTGCTCCAAATGGGATGATTTTGGAATGAATTGTATGGGCACCGGTGAAGATTGCGGCGTTCTCACTTGGTTCCTATGCCTTACTCGAGCAATGAGATTCTTATATCAGGGTATTTTGTGTCATCTTTAAGAAAGGATAAAAGAATTCTTAGTGTACATTATTTTAATGAGTGATTACGTAGACTTTTACGGCGTTTGTCCATTACTTTTTGGTTTCCGATATGGCTCGCAGTCGCTCATCAAGAAGCCGAACATAATTTTGCGGCGAAACAGGTATAATTTTTAACTTCTTAAAAAAGCCAACAAGACGCGGCCCATGCCGGAAACCAAAAAGTATTTTAATGAATGTAATTAATGTTATAATTGGAAAGAGTAGAGTGAGACTGAAAAATTGAATGCCATGACCGGGATTTGAACACGGGTCTACCGGTTACCGTACGGCTAATCTAACCACAAAGTTAGTTCTTCAGCAGTTGCTCTGTATTCCCATTTACCATTGTTTCCTTTGTATAAGTCATTCTCCTCCAGGCATCGATCATTCATCATTCTATGAATCTGTCCTCTCCAAGTGGCTCTTGGCCTGCCCCGGTTCCTTCTTCCAGCATTCTAAATCCTATCATGCTCCATTGTTCTAACGTGTCCATACCACTGAAGACCCCACCACTTCCTCCTGTACCAGATATTTAGTTTATTCATATTCACTCCTACTTCGAAGGCATCCAGAAGTTTTCTCATTATATATTTAATGTCCTCACGACTTTGAACAACCATCTGATCGTCATAACACAATACTGAGCATGTTCCAGCACAATATAAGAAACAGAAAAGTATATCCTAAAATTTATTACGTATTAATGTTTTCCTATGGCCCGTCTCTTTAGCGCATACACTTTGATTTCCATTGTTTAAGTGATCGCCTTTTCTTTTCGCCGTATATTCATACGGCCAACCTTTTGTTACTGAGGGAGAATGCGGTACGTTCTGTACGCGAAATTACACGACTCAAATGAAAGACTTAGACCACATTTTGCCATCTCAACCTGGTTGTTTAAGAGTAGAGCACGAGTGGCAAAGAATCGAATCCTGGGAGAGCCTCTGTGACGTCATTCAACCATCCAATGTTAGCCTAATCATGGCCAGTGTGAAAGCATAAGTAAACTTTATAATCGTATACATTTTGATACAGGAATTGGAAAGATCGGAAGGGTTTCGGCACGTAAGGGGTACTTCAGGGAGGAAGGATGAAGTAAAAGGAGACACAAGGCCAATAGATCCAAACCTTGAGGATTGAGGATTCCTCGAGGTCTTCCGTGTCCTCCCAGAGGGAACTCGACGTGGCCCAACGCCCCCAGATACCGCCTCCTGTGTCACGTGGGTTTAAAATAAGTATGCAGTTAGGAAAACATCTTTCAAAAGAATTGCATAGCAACATGTAACAACAATTGTACACCTGGGCACCAGAGTTATGTGAACACAGCTCACAAGCGAATGCATACTTCCAAATCGATGTGCCAGTAGAGCATTAACGATGAGGTATACGTACGAGTACATACAGAACAGTCAACAAACCTCTCTTTTCATTCATTAATAGAGTTGGCTGTGGCTCGGGAGGTAGATTCCAACGGATCGCAACAATTTAATGGCGAAGTGCACAGGGTGGACTGATCGTTTTGGAATCGGCGTATGGGTCATGAAACTGTCAGCTCTGGGGTTGTAAATAAATTAGTACTAATAGAGGTCTGGTGCGAAACTGCTCGTAATGTGAACAAACTGCCTTTTGGCAGCAGTGATGGCGGTGGTTTCGGTCAGCGTCAGAAGTTGTTAACGGCAGGGGAACAAAAAGTACCTATATATTAGTGTGGAAAAAACCTGTCAGAGATCTCCATTTTCGTAAGGAGGTTTACACTGGACTGCAACTTTAATTATTATGTGAGGTATCGTGGTTGCACAAATATACTAATTACCGAATACTGTAAATGTGACGATGTAGACCCAATAACACACATACATAAACAAGTTTTGCATACAAGAGCAGACTGGTGCTGTAAACACAGAACTCATCAGAGGTCGATTTTTAATCTTAGATGGACTAATTTAAAGTCATTCGGTTCCTGGAAGGCGACACAAACTTGTCCAATCTTTGCTCTCCTAGTAAAGAAGCATAGGAAAGACTGCAATAATTAAACTCTGTTACACAATGCACACAAAATCTATGCCAAAACTCAATATCAGAGTTTAGAAGATTTTGAAGAACCGTAGCCGTCATAGAGAGTCCAAAATTTGAACTGAATTTCAAAGTAAACAATTCTAAAACCATTTACTTCTCAATTTTAATTTAGGTGCAAAACAACATTTCTTACATGTTGAATACGTGTTGGAAGTTAAATGTTGTAGAAACAGTATGAAGCGCCGCCTAACAATGTCTAGAATTTATTTTTGTGCAGCCTCTTACCGTCGGTCGAGCATTGAGATTTCTCTCTCAGGGTGTGCGTGGGTTTTGTTTAGCGAGGATGGTTTCCATGTGAACTAGTGCATTTTCCTCTCTAAAACCGTTGCAACCCCCACTCTTAACTCTTAGATTCATTTGGCTAAGCCCTTTACGTTCGCTTTCTTGATTTATTGTTTACTGATAATAGTTATTCTGATTATTTTTACTTTCTCTACTACATACAGTAAGTAGAGGAAGTATTGTATTCCATTCAAAAATTTGAAATCGAGATTTCACCGGAAATATGTTTTGATGCCCCCTGAATCCAACCCCCCCCCCCCCACCGCCAAAAAATCTTTTACATGGAAAATTTTTCGAACATGTTGATTTCTCGAAAATGGCTCTAACGATTTTAATAAAAATGCCATATAGGTAAGATATTTTTATGGCAAATGAAATTTATATTTTAAATTTCCTGGATATAGCCTATGTAGTCCTATTTACTCTGGATGGCTTTTGCATAACTGGTAAACCATAAGAGGCAGACCAAATCGTACTGTACAAAAAAATAAATCTTGCTAAAAAACACAACTTATGTCCAAATAAATTTTTGGTAGAGTGAACAATTTCGGAGATATTCCTTGTTATGTGTGTGAGTTCACCCTACAAGAAAATTTATTCGGACATAAATTGTGTATTTTAGTAAGATGTTCATTCTTTGTATAGTATGATTTGGTCTATCTCTAACGGTTTATCAGTTATGCAAAAGTCGTCCAGAGTAAATAGGACCACAGGGGCTATAGCCAGAAAATTCAAGATATACATTACATTTGGCATAAAAATATCTCAAACATATGACATTTTAATCAAAATCGTTACAGCTATTTTCAAGAAAATAAAAATTTTCGAAAAATCTTCCATGTAAAGGGTAGTTTAGGGTGGGGCTGTTTTCTTCAAAATCTTCGTGTCGCATTCCTGAAATATATACTTTGGTTTTTAAGCTACTTTTCGTTTTTGAGTTATGCTGTCCACAGTCTGACACACAGACTGACACACAGACACACTTTTTTCTAAAAATGCGTTTTTTGGATTCAGGGGGCCTCAAAACATATATTTCCGGTGAAATCTCGACATCGAATTTTTGGGTGGATTACAATACTTCCCCTACTTACCAGTAGAGAAAGTAATTGAGTTTTTCAAATCAAAATTTGACCAGATGCGTGAAATTTTGCACTTTTACTCCTAACTACACAGTAATTGTGTCAAAATTCCAAATCTGTCCGATAAAAACTGAAATTTTCAAAATTTCACATATGGGTACCCTTAATTTAACTACTTCTTTTAATTGGATTAATTTATGTTAAATTTTGTGGTGAATGGGCGGTTTGGTTGTGTATAATTACTTCTATTTTGGACAGTGAATAAATTGGAGGAGATGAAAGAGGTAGAACAAGCAGTAAGTGCTGGTTTTCGTTTACAGGGCACTTGTAGGTAGTAAAAGCGTTTAGGAGTACGAGAGCAAGCCCCTACCTCTCTGATGCACATAGCCGCAGCGTATGAACACGCCACATCGCGCGCAAAGCGATACATCCGAGCAGTAAATATGCTTAATTAATGTTGTGTGATATGACTACGCTAATGACGTACTAATAGCAACCCACCCCCCCCCCCCCCCCCCGCGCATGTGCAATACCAGCTGTCCATGCCAATTGAATCAACCTGCTGGACTGTGCCGGCATGCTTAACTTCCTTATTTATACTGCAAATCTAATATTGCCTCTTCTGCATCACTTTCTCCCATTTAGTATTTTTCTTGCTTTAATCCCATGTGAAATATAAAAGCATTTTGATTATACAGTGAATGTTATTGTATCCACTAGGAAGGCAAATAAACCATTAACTTCGAACCTTTTCTGCTACATAAGCGAGTAGGGCAAGTATTGTATTGTACTCAAAAATTTCATGCCAAGATTACATCGGAAATGTTTTGGAACCGCAAGAATCCAAAAAAGTAAGAAAGCAGAACACTTTTAGCAAACGGTGGCGGGGTGGTGGTGGCGGTGGCGGTGGGGGTAGCGGTGGTGGTGGCGGTGGCGGTAGCGATGGTGGTGGCGGCGGCGCCGGTTTCGGTGGTGGTGGTGGTGGCGGTGGCGGCGGTGGCGGTGGCGGTGGTGGTGGCGGTGATGGTGGCGGTGGCGGCGGCGGTGGTGATGATGATGGGGGGGTGGTGGTGGTTGTGGTGGTGATGGTGGCGGTGGCGGCGGCGGTGGTGATGATGATGGGGGGGTGATGGTGGTGGTGGTGGCGGCGGTGGCGGCGGTGGCGGCGGTGGCGGTGGTGGTGGCGGCGGTGGCGGTGGTGGTGGCGGCGGTGGTGGCGGTGGTGGTGGTGGTGATGATGATGGGGGGTGATGGTGGTGGTGATGGTGGTGGTGGCGGTGGCGGCGGCGGTGGCGGCGGTGGCGGCGGTGGCGGTGGTGGTGGTGGCGGTGATGGTAGCGGTGGCGGCGGCGGTGGTGATGATGGGGGGTGGTGGTTGTGGTGGTGGCGGCGGTGGCGGCGGCGGTGGTGGTTTTATATAACCTTACATGACTGGCAAACTTCATTTTAAGTAACATTTTCGGGGTATCAGTTAATTTCATGCACATTAAACGATTTTCTCACATCTAATAATAAACTTAGTGGGGGTTTAATTATATTTGTACCTTAGCATTGGTCTGGAACCAGATTTGATTCAAGCTTTAATGACATGGAAGAGAATGAGATGAGTTTAAAAAAACAAGAGCTCTTCATGACCATTAAAGGCGCTGTTCTTGGCCTGCAGGTCTCATCTCATTTTGTGGTGCGGTTGCGGTGGAATTATCCACCATTTTGAAACGTTTTAATGTCCGTAACATTTGTGCAAAAGAATGAGAAACAAGGAATGCGAACTCTTCCCGCCGCGACATTTGCTGAAATCCCTGTGTTGTGGCCGGCCACTCCAGTATGTACTATAGGCCACTCTATGACTTCCTCCTTCAAGCACTCTAAAACATTCCCTTTACATGCTCAAATATTCAGGTGCTATAGGTCATTCACAATGAACGTTAACCCTAACGTTATCAAAGGGGGGTACATAATGCCTACCTTCTGTAATTTTTTAAATCCTAAATTGGATGCGTAATTCCACAAGAATGTACGAAAATAACAGTTTGTTAGTTATAAGATGCTTAGGTTAACATATTTCTGACATAGCTTCGGTATTAATTATGGAATATCACACAGTTTCGAAATAAATAATCGCATAAAAGAGCAGCTCTTTCAGACCTGAAGTAACCCGACAACGTTGCGTTGAGGTTGGTCAAGGAATTGACCTAGTTTGTGGATGTAAACTAGTCGGTCGCATCCCGGACAGTGTATTGTTTTGGCAGACAACGCTTTTGATTGGCTTACTCTCGCACAGTAAACGTAAAAAGTAGTTTAGGGTGGGAGAATTTTTTTTCAAAACCTTCATGTCGCATCCTTGAAAAATATTTAAGTTAAATATCAACTTTTTGTTTTTGAGTTATGCTGTTCACAGACAGAAGACAGACAGACAGACAGACACACACACACACACACACACACACACACACACACACACACACACACACACAGATACGTACCATGGGCCTTTTCTAAAATTACTTTTTTTGGATTCATGGATCTCAGTTTTCCGGTGAAAACTCGACTTTGAATTTTTGGGTCGAATACAATACTTCTTCTGCCATCTATACGCAGTAGAGAATGTGAAAATAAGATATGAATGACCATCATTAAAATGCATTTTACGTTTTGTTGAAAACGTATTTTATATTTTGTAGCAAGTTCTTCGACAAATTATTCATTCGATCACAAAATATGGTGAAAGTAAATCTGCTAACGAAAGCCAGAATTATGGCGTGGAAGTCATCAGAAGGAGTGCAAAAGAGAGGGGGGAAATGTAACTTGTAACCTTCTTGCTGTGAAGTGTGTGCGAATCTGCGGTCTTTCCTGCCCCACATTCCTTAGGGAGTGGCATTTTAATTTCCCTGTCATTCCTCTCCAGACGTCGTTAAATTTATTTGCTTAAAAATGCATTCCCAAATTAAAAAAGTTTAATTGTTAAGTGTACATTATAATAAGTAAGCCTCTCCACATTCGGTCCCTTGCGATCTAACCCTTCTCATCTATCGTGACGTTGATGTTTCCTCCCTTTCAAATGACCCGAGTAATGGTCAGAATGTTTTGTTTATTGCGCTGTAATAGAGATTTCGTGAGCATTCCATCTAGAGGAAGAGATGTGAGTGCATAGTGCTAAAAATGAAATATGCTCAAGAAAATGACTTGCGTGCCTGATTCAATTCCACGGGCCACCGCCGACAACTGCTCTTAAAAATAATAACTGCAAGAAAAGGGTACATTTAATGTCCGTACTGCATGGATGAACATCTGCACGTGAGGATAAATGGACATCTATTCAGGATTATGTGTGCTGGAAAATATTCTTACGGACATTTCTTTTGTTTGCTTCCCTGCTTCGGCTTAATAGACATCATTTCAATCGATTTCGCCGGCATACAACTCTTCTCAAAACCGACAGACTAGGCTCCGCGGTAAACCATGAGACTTCGATCCGGAAGGCCACGGGTTCAAGTTCCATGTGTGGCTATGGATCTGTGAACAGCAAAACTCAAGAACGAAAAGCCGGTTACAAACCAAAGTTGGTATTTAGCTTTAACATATTTTAAGGATGCGAAACGTAAATTTAGAAGAAAATGTTGATTTCCTCAAAATGGCTCTAACGATTTTGATTAAAATGCCACATCTTTAAGATATTTCTACGGCTAATTACGTGTATGTTTTGGATTAACGTAAATTTTGAAGAAAATGTTGATTTCCTCAAAATGGCTCTAACGATTTTGATTAAGATGCCACATCTTTAAGATATTTCTGTGGCTAATTACGTGTATGTTTTGGATTTTCTGGTTATAACCCTCATAGTTCTGTTTACTCTTGATGGTTTGTGCATAACCGTGAGAGATAGACCAAATCTTAGCATACAAAAAATGTAGATCTCGTTAAAACATACAACACAGTCTTTTTTTGGTGGTTTGCCTCAGTCGCCAAGATTAATTAACGGATTGGATATTTAATACCACGACCCATAGTTCCACCTTAACTCCAAAACAATAGTATACACCAAAACTAGATGGCAATAATGAATGCTGTGCCATCTATCCATAGACAATGAAAGCAGATATACTGAATGGCACACTAGTGCCATCTGCCCGTCACAGAGGCGGAGGTACAGTTGCCCTGCACTAATCCCTCTGTGGACTCGTGACTAACTAGGATGGTATGTATAGGGATGAGACCTTGAAGGCTAACTGTCCACCACATACCGTCTTACGAGTACCTCCTAACAAATCCGTCGCAATATGACTACGTAGTTGAAGCAACTTAAATGAAATAAAGAGAGTTAACCTGTCGTGAAAAGTAAAGGAGATAGTTAAATACATTATCTGTACACTCTTGGCAACAGAGTATGATAGAAGAGACGAATGTTTTGCTTACTAATATGTCTTCCGCTGCTGTGCTTATGTTTGCACCTATGACGTGTGAAACTTCAAATTTTGCCATACGCTCGAAAACTGTCTTCACCACGTACCTGTATGTTATGTGCTACTGTAAGTAACGAGGGGACGGGTGGTTTTGTTTCAAGCTTTCCGAGCAGGTGGTGTTTATTGTCAACATTCCTAACCTTCCGCTCATCCTTGTCATATGTAGGTCAGAGGAGCAGACGGACTTTAGATTCGAGACCCAGGAACGCAGGGTGACCGAGTTGGTTAGACGCTGGCCGACAGATCCCAGTGTTGCGGGTTCAAAGCTGTTCAGGCCAATGGTTTTAAGTGGGCTTAAAGGCGACAGCCCCATGCCAGTAGATTTACTGGCATGTTAAAGAGCTTCTGCCGGACAAAATTCCGGTAAACTGGTTGCGCTAATATGAATCTGGTAATTGACAGCGTCATTATCAAACAAAATATAAAATTATTGTGATACGGGCCGCCGGTTACCCGTGAAAGAGACGCTAAGGTCAAGCTACCTCACACCCCGACGTTGCTAAGCAACAAGGACTACAATAGACGGGCCGGAACAATTACCGATTATAGACTACTCGAGGAACTTGCGACTGCAGGTTTCTTTACGAGAGGTTTCTCGAGAAAGTGTGTATTTTCCAGAGAATTCGCCGGTACTTCGCTTGGTTATAAAAGGGAGAGAACACAAACAGAAGTGATTTGTCACTTTTGTTTTTAAGTGTTGAAGCGTCTTCCGAGTTGTGTGAGTGTAGCGTCGAAGCTAACTGTTAAGAGTAAAAAGAGAGTGAAATGAGATGAATTCTAAATTGTCTTAACGGTAAGTCAGAAGGCTATGTTTTGTGATTCAATTTTAGAACAAAAATAATGTGAAATTAAAAGTAACTGAACTTGTCATTTCTCACAATATAAAATATGACGGAACATTGGTTGGAATGAATACTGGGAGATAGCATAGAACTTGGAGAACCCGCCCAGATGCCATTGCGTTCACCACAAATATCGGTGCCCTGGAATCGAACCCGAGCCGCCTTGGTGAAATTTGAGCTGTCTATCCACTCGACCAAGGTGCTACCGTGATAATAATTAATGATAACATTTGTAATAATATCCAAATTGGCATTTAAAATTATTTAGAGTGATGCAAATTCTAAAAGATTAAAGAAATAAGAGATATTCGAAAATTTCTGAGGAGTTCTTCGAAGTCGAATATTTTGGCGTCTAGAAAACTGCACTTTTCATTTAAGACAATATGAGAGGTAGCTTTCACGGTTTGTGATTGGGAATCTTTTTTCTTTGTTTGTAGTCTATTTTGCGAGTGGGTTGCAGTGTATGCGCATGCAGGAAGTAGTTCTGCTTTTCCTCTCACAGCATTGTGTAACAACTTGAGTTTCACAATGGTTTCCTACCAGCTCTTCTTGCTTTTACGACTAATATCAACCAAAATCAACAATAGGGTTCTTGTTTTCATTTGTCATTGTGATGGTAAATGGACAGCGTGCGTGAGTATTTCCAATACACAGATTGCGGGAGAAAAAAGAAAACACAAGAAAGAGGATTGCCTCCGTCGGGGCTGAGGACTAGTGATTTTCCTTAAGTAGAAGAAAAAACTCCACAAGATGAATGTCCTTCGGTCAATAGATCTATAATATTCACCATCAAAATCAAGATACACAGCGACCAAGCATGTTCTTTTAGAAAATCACAGTAATATAAATAAATTACAAAATATTTATTTCTTTTGAATGTGAAACCTTTATTATAATGGCAGAATTATAATGTGTCCGCTTTTTTCGGCATAAAATATTAAGCAAAACGCAAGAAAATACATTGCATTGTGTTTCCTTTGAACATAAATACGAATAATAATAATAATAATAATAATAATAATAATAATAATAATAATAATAATAATAATAATAATAATAAGAAGAAGAAGAAGAAGAAGAAGAAGAAGAAGAAGAAGAAGAAGAAGAAGAAGAAGAAGAAGAAGAAGTAGAATAAGAATAAGAAGAAGAACAACAACAAAGTGAAGATGAGGAGGGCGATGACAATGAAGATGATGAAAATGAAGATGCTGGAAGGAAAGTCATTACATTCCTTCTAACATGTGCTTCCTAGAAGCATTACAAACAAAAAAGAATTCGAATGTTCTGCATTTTGAAGTTTCAGAAAATCTGAAAATTCTTAGAATTTGTTTACCAGTTCATGGTCCTGGGAGGAATGAAGTGAGTACGTCAGTAAACAATTCTAGGTAAACAGCAAAAACTGAAGCTGGCCTCCCGCTTCTGGCCGTGCTTACGATAGTAATACCAACCTTGGAATGTGTATTCACGCTAGATCAAAGCGAAGAAGTCACTCAACATAGCGGAAGTTAAATATTATTTTTAGTTCATGCAGTATATTTAGTTTATAAAACAAATAATATTTGCAACTAGTCCGTATTTCTCCCACTGATCGTTTTCTACCTTCTCTACATGTTTTCAAGCCTGCCAGCAAGTGATATATCCTGGAGCAGTAAGTCACCTGTTAGGTTTCTCTAACTATTCGTTTTACCTAGGCCCAAGCTGGTTCTATGGGTTTGAGACTACACGTGTATGAGGACAAGCAAATGAAGGTGCGGTTGAATTAAAACCAAAATGCGTCCGCTTTAGAAACCTCTTTAGGCTTGTTTGTTTCAGTAATCATCCTGTAAAAATCTGTTTTACACATGGAATTGTCTTATTTACTTCCGAGTCACTCCTTTTTAATAAAAATCATTATTTCTGCTTCTGCTTCTGTGGAATTTTCAAATGATCCTTGTATTCTTATGCTACTCTTATGGTTAACATGCGCTTTACCTTTGATCATCAGAAGCCTCAACGCCGTGCGCATGCGTTGTTTGCCCGCCTCGGTAGTGTGATGGTTAGCATGTCTGCCTCACGTCCAAGAGGTCGTGAGTTCGAATCTCGCTTAGGGTAAGTTATCCGGGTAAGGTTTTTTTTCCGAGGTTTTCCCTTATCCCGAGAAGACTTATGTCGGGTAACTTACAGCTCTATGGACCTCGGGCTCATTTGAGCATCATTTCACTCATTTCATTCACTCACCGTCCGACATGACATTACGTTGCAAGAGGTAAAAAAAAAGCGTTTGTTCTCATAAGAAGTCGCTGATGTTTCACGTTACACCAATGAAGGGACACTGGGAGTGAAATTTTGGTCAAAATTATCAAAAAGTAGAAAATTGTTTTTTTACCTTAAAATGTTCCTGGAACACCTGTACATTTGGATCAGCTAACATTTTTCATGTCCCCCACTCCATGTGGTCATTACGGCCCTTTCAAATAGCGCTCTTCCCTTAACGTACACAGGATGCTCCTATATAAAAGCCTGTTTTTCTCAAAACTACATTTCTGCACATTCCAAAAGAAGGTCGCGCCTGAGTTTTGCTTCAAATTCAATGAAAATTTCCAAAAATATTCATAAATAGCAGCTAAACAAAACTATGATTCAATATTGATGTTATCATCAACATGAATTTCAAAAACATTTTTTCTTGTATGAAAAAATCAATAATTTTTAAGATTAAATTTTCTCTGTTTTTAAAAAAATATGTACAGCATAATCAGCAAACGTATTTGAAATATCTCTTCATACAATTGTTACCCATGTTTTAGAGTATCAGTTCTGCCAATATAAATGAATTTTGAAAAGTCAATAGACGCGAGCTCTATTTTGAAAATGTACCTATTAAATTCATAAAAGAATTTATATATCCTAAACGAATTATCCAATTTTAATGAAATTTGGTGTACCTCCTATTCTCGTATAAATACAAACACAGTAAAAATTTCAGAAAAAGCTATCTAAAAGTGTGGAACTTTCAAATTTCACGCCCAGTGTCCCTAAAGTAACATTTCAACCAATGAAATCACAGATGACAGACAGTCGTTTACTCCATGTGAAGTGAAACACAGCGTTGCAACACCTCCACTGTTTTCTCTCTCATTCTGTTTTGTCGTGGCATTGCTCTTCTAGGAACTAAATGCCCATGAGTGGATTGCGAACGCTTATTTGGAGAAAACCGGACAACTGTGATTTTCGCTACACTGAATACTTACATCTTCTCACTTGACTTTGATCATTAGAGCAGCTCAATAATATTTGAATAATTACTGTAGATGCTCTATTGTTGAGCTTTCGTGACTCATAGCTCCAAATCAGCGTTGAGCTTTTTACTTTCTCTACTGGTAAGTAGGGGAAGTATTGTATTCCACCCAAAAATTCGATGTCGAGATTTCACCGGAAATATATGTTTTGAGGCCCCCTGAATCCAAAAAAAGCATTTTTAGAAAAAGGTCGGTGTGTGTGTCTGTGTGTCTGTCAGTCTGTCAGTCTGTGGACAGCATAACTCAAAAACGAAAATTAGGTTAAAAACCGAAGTTGGTATTTAAGTTTAATGTCGTTCAAGGATATGATACGAAGATTTTGAAGAAAATAGCCCCACCCTAAACTACCCTTTACATGGAAAATTTTTCGAAAATTTTAACTTTCTTGAAAATGGCTCTAACGATTTTGATTAAAGTGCCATATGTTTGAGATATTTTTATGACAAATGAAATGTATATCTTGAATTTTCTGGCTATAGCCCCTGTAGTCGTATTTACTCTGGACGAGTTTTGCATAACTCGTAAACCGTTGGAGATAGACCAAATTATACTATACAAAAAATGTAGATCTTGGTAAAATACACAATTTATGTCTCAATAAATTTTCTTGTACGGTGAACCATTTCGGAGATATTCCTTGTTATATGTGTGAGTTTCGGAAAACTTACTTTAGCGAAATGCAACAACGTGGTTCATTTTTTATATGTTGCTGTTTTCTAGTGCCTTGCATCTGGCAATGAAGCCATTAGCATTCGTGCTTTCCAATACTTCTGAACTGTAGTTTCTTCTGATCTTAATGCTTCACAGGTCTTCAAGTGGTCTTCGCTCATTTCTGCTGGATCGTTACACAGGACACATATTGGTGAGGCTGAGATACCTATTCTGTAGAGATGACTTGCTAAGCAGTCGTGATTTGTCAGTAGTCGGAAGGCTGCAACAGCTGTTTTCCTTGGTCTCTGGGGGATTATATCTGGATTGGAAAGTAGTGTAATCCATTTCTTATCTTTGGCATTTGTTTCTATTTCTTGTAGATATGAACGACAAAAATTTTTAATGATCAAGCGTTTTATTGAGGAATATGAGAAATTGAATTTAGACTTTTGTTTTATTGTTGTGCCTTTCTTTGCAAGTGAGTCTGCAGCTTCGTTCCCCATGACTCCACAGTGTGCTGGAATCCATTGGAGATGAACAGTCTTATTAACTTTTTGGAGTTGTGTTAACATTTTGTAGCTTTCTCTAATTTTTGTTGACTTCTTTGTAGTATTTGAACATATTCCCTGAATTGCAGCTTTAGAATCCGAAAGAATTACTGCCTTGTTAAATTTATTTAAGGGAAGATTTAATAATTGTCGGAGAGCAATGTATATAGCCTCTATTTCTCCATCATAATTTGTTGTGTCTCTGCCAACAGAATGATAAAAGGAAAAATGTGAACACGTAACTCCAGCTCCAGTAAGGTTTTCCTTCGAGGATCCATCAGTATATATATGCAGCCATTCTTCTGTGGGATACCTAGTATTGATTGTTTCCAGAGCTAGAAGTTTTTGTATTTCTTTTGGTGTGTCTGATTTACTTATTTCCTCTATTAATTCCAAATTGAAGGTAGGTTGCAATAATTCCAATGGATTTTCTCTTATAAGTAGATTTTCTCTGGTGTTAGGAATGTTCAATTTGGATTTAATCTGTGTTACCTTTTCTAGGAAACTACTATGAGTTTTAAGGATTGAAGGGGGGAGGTTCTCTTCTGTCCATTTAGAGTTTGGCAGTCGTAACATGTTCTCGTGTTGGAGCAATGCTTGTTCTTCTATTTTTGTTGTTATTGATGGGGTCCGTGTTAAGGCAAGCACGGCATCAATAGGTGTGGATTTAACTGCTCCAGTGATTAGGCGAAGAGCCTGATTTTGTATTTGTTCAAGTTTATTGATGTTAGCATTTGCTGCTGTTATTAAAGCTTCAGAACAGTACAAGAGGTTTGGTTTAACATACATTTTGTATGTTGTGTTAAGGACTCTCCTTGAGCAGCCCCATTTAGCACCAGCTAACCTTTTCAGGATTTGCAATTTCTTTTCAACCTTTTCTGAGATGTTTGTTATATGATTTTTCCAACTTAGCTTTCTGTCGAAAGTGATGCCTAAGTATTTGGCATCATCAACTGCTTTGAGTGGTTTACCATTATAATTTATGCTAACATTAACTGGTTTGTATTTTAGTGTAAATAATTCATAATTTGTTTTTTCCACATTGATAGTCATGAGGTTTTTAGAGCTCCATTCATGTACTTTGTTTAGGGCTGTTTCTATTCTGTCTTTAATTAATTCAGGTTTTTTTGAAGAGCCTGAAGTCCAAATGACTACATCGTCAGCAAATAAAGCAATTTTGGTTTCTAAAGTTTTTATTATTGATGGAAGGTCATTTATATATATGTTAAAGAGTGTTGTGCTCAGAACAGCACCTTGTGGAAGTCCTCGGTGTGTTTGTTTATATTTGGAAATGTATGTATTATATTTTGTGGCACAAAATCTTTGTGAAATAAACTGAGTTATCCACTTAAGCATGTTACTTTTCACACCTATTGATTGCAACTTCTCAACTAATTTATTTCTCCAGACTGAGTCATATGCTGATTTAAAATCAATGAATACTGCCAAGGTATCCTCCTTTCTATTGAAAGCTTCCTTGATGTCATATTTTTTATATGTTAATCGTGCAAAGAGAACGGAATCTCGAGGTCAAAAAGATTTGACTGTCGCACAAAGCCTTCTGTATTCTAATATCTCCCTTGTACCTACAAGGACATAAGCGATAAGATAATTTGTACGAATCTTAACATGGAAATATAGGAATAAGAGTTTGTTAGAATGGTTAGTACAAGAGTAGAGAAAGTTATGTGAGTGCAACACATCAGATTTTTTCATTTGTTACATGACCTCGTATATCTACTTGATATCTCAGTGCAACAATAAAAGCAAGGTAGTGTTATTCGTTGATCTACCAAACGAAATCGTTAGTTCTGAGTTCTAGTTTAATTTCGGAAGAGTTTAATTAAATTTTGTGATTTTGTAGTTTGTATTCCATTCGGTGATTACTACTGGCGCATCCGCTAGGGAGATTAGTGTTGGAGTTCGCCATTTTCATGCTAAAACCAATCAGTAGCGACGGTGGGGGCAGTTATTTTCTTTCATGTTTTTTAAAAATCTCTTTAGGCTTAGAAACAAAGCATGGTGACCGTTACGGAAAGCTGGTTTAGTGTAATGAAGTCTTGTAATCCGGGAGCTTTGCGGCGCGATTTGCAGGTTGACAGTGTAGCCAGCCAGCCAGCAGCCCCGTGTTTAACCTCTCCAAGTGATATTTCACCGTTATCTCTCATCAGATAAAACCAACCCTTCCCGAGGTGTCTTCTATGTAGCGGCTTGTTCCGGACCTTTTAAATGGTCGTTTAATTGAATTGGCCGTAGAAAGGGCGGCAACTTCTGTCCCTTTTCCTCCCTTCGATCTCTTTCCAGCATGAAGCAGAAAGAAAGGAACAAAATAAATAAATAAAAAGGACTGGAAGGCGAAACAAAACCTTCTGTGTTTACAAAAGCTGGATCAAATGCTCTTCGGCCTTTCTGGAAATGCCTTCGTATGTTTTGGTCACTGAACAAACTGTTTTTATTCATACTTACTAAAGTAAACTTTCTGTTTTTGTGTTGTAACAAATAATGGGGCTACATCTACATCTACTAGATGGCAGCACGCTTCACTCACTTCCATTATCAGTAACAGAAGCTATAAAGGAAAGCCGATGTAGCTTGCTTTAAGTCATTATTTCGATTAAATAACCTATATACCAGGCGAATCATCTACGCTTTGTCTGTCATGTACGATTTACTACCTGGTTATTCCTTTGTTTTGTAGCATTTATTAGTGTTGCCAACTATAATTCAATAAAACAAGCTAAACCGGCGTGCCAAAAAGGCTAGAAAAGGCTAGATTATATTTTAATACCCTATATAAACATTAGAAAACTACATTATTAAAAAAATACGCATGGATCACCTCGCAAAAATAAACGTGGTCTTCGTCATCCCCCTCTGCCTCATTTCTACTGCTGCAGCTGGGATTTCCCTTAGGCTCTTGCATGTATGCAGGATTTGTACCAACAACTTCAATATTTCGTCTGGAACTTCGCATTAAAAATCCGATGTATTGAGGTCACATGACTTTCTCTACTCTTGTACTAACCATTCTTACAAACTGTTATTCCTATATCTTCTTCGTGTTAGTTGAGATAAATATTTGTACAAATTATCTTATTGATTATTTCCTTGTAGGTGGAAGGAGAATATTAGAATACAGTAGGCTTTGAGGGTTTGTCAAATCTTTTAAAGCTTCCGTTCTCTTTGCAGGGTTAATATAACAAATTGAATAACGATGTTTCATTTGACAGAAATACAAATAACAAGGCATATCTCCGAAATGGTACACTCTATAAAAAATTATTCAGACATAAATTGTGTATTTTAGAAAGATCTACAGTTTTTCATAGTAAGATTTGGTCTATCTCTAAAGGTTTACCAGTTATGCAAAAGTCGTCCAGAGTAAATAGGAGTACAGAGGTTATAGCCAGAAAATTCAAAATATACATTTCATTTGTCATAAAGATATTTCAAGCCTATGGCATTTTAATCAAAGTCTTCTTTTTATTTTGATGTTTAACGACGCTGTCAATTGCTAGGATCACATCAGCGTCGTCGGTGTGCCGGAATTTTGTCCCTCAGGAGTTGTTTTACATGCCAGTAAATCTACTGACATGGAGCTGTCGTTTTTAAGCACACTTAAAAACCATCGGTCTGGGCCACATCTGAACCCACGACCTTGGGATCGGTAGGCCAGCGTCTAACCAACTGAGCCACCCAGACCGACGTCAATATCATTAGAGCCATTTTCAAGAAAATCGAAATTTTCCATGTAAAGTGTAGTTTAGGGTGGAACAATTTTCTTCAAAATCTTCGTGTCGCATCCTTGAAAGACATTAAACTTAAATACCAACTTTGATTTCTAACCAACTTTTCGTTTTTGAGTTATGTTGTCCACAGGCTCGAAATACACACACAGACCTTTTTCTAAAACGTGCCAAAGAATCTAACAACTTGATGGAATCCACATTCCCAGATTCAAAAGATTCGGGAATTCACGAAAAGGATTGTTTCATTACGTGCAATAGCTGCAGTAGTGAGATTAAATTATGTATTATTTTAAAGGTACCGGTAGATGAGTAAAAAATGAAAAAAGCCAGGAAAGCTACTTGTAGCTTTTTGGAAAATTTATAGCTAGATAGGTTCTCAAAAAGGCCAGATCTAGCCATAAAAAGGCTAAATTGGCAACACTGGCATTTATCACTAGCACATTCCTTTGTTTAGTCAGTGTCGCCAACTGTATTTGCAACAGATCGGTCGCTTGCAGGGTGGTGTAATGTTTTTGGAGATAACGATTCTGAGTGGTCTACACTCGCACAGTAAACATGGGAGTACCCTGCATGGTATTTGTTTACGTTCACGAAACACCATGCTGTGGTGGTTGTTTATGTATATGACCTAGTGAAAGTGACACCCACACAGTCTGCAGTGTTGCCAGCTTGCCTTCGACAAAACTAAGATATCTCCGAAAGAAATGATCAGAGACTAAAACGTAAGATACAAAATATATATATATATACTTATTATAAGTAGGTAGTAGAGAAAGTAAACATGAAATAAGGAAAATAACCAATATACATTACATTCTGCAGCAAAGTAGAGTTTTAATTTTTTTTTTTTTTTTTGCTGGAAATATGTTGTGTAAATCTTGAAGACCATGTTTTGAAATACAGAAATCGTTGAGTTCTTCCTTTTCTTTCTGATTTCTTTGTATCTTTTCGTTTTACATTTGGTTGGGTAGGCTTAATAGAAATAGATCAGCTGATTTAGTGAAGCACCTATTTATCGTGCAGAAGGGTTTCAGAGTGTGGTCTCTGGCCAGCGCTACCAACTGCACAAAGTTGTTGGCGTTGAAATGTATGACTGTAAAAATAATTTTGATTGCTTGAACTTTGTGCATTTTTACCTTAGGGATAACAGATAAAAAGAAAGTATGACCTCGATGTTGAATTAAGATTAGTTTTGGATGTAGGCTTTCAATTAAAATTCTTCTATTAAAACCTTAATAATAAAATACATACCGGGATATTGTATTACGTTGAGTTGCAGCTCTTAAATTTGATTTTACATTTTAGTTAAATTTAACACGCATGTATTCAAACTCTCAGTGGTAAAATCACTTATAATTAATCTATTAGGATCGCAATTACCATGGCATACGCCTTGTGGCTCGTTCTGTCTTCAAAAAACTAATCTGACCGACTCTTTCACTGTCTGCTAAGACTCCGTCTATCTATTGGTTTGTAGTTTTGCGTTACTTGAGGTGTTCGATCTTCATCCATTTTATTTTGTTTTGCTTTCGTTTCGGTTTGAAATGTTTAATAGCTTGTCATTGTTTACAGCGTTCTTTTGTTCTGGCTCTTCCGTTGTTTTCTTAGCGGTTTCTCCGCATTTAAAAACACACAAATATCCATGCCCGAGGTAAGACTCAAACGGCGATCCTCCGGTTTACATTATTCTGTCATTCTGTATTCAGTTAGTATTTCATTTAAGCTCTGGAATCCCAACTGTCTTCGCTCCTTTATTAATTCAAGAGTCTGTAATCTGACACATATTTAAAAAATCTCATTTAGACAATCCATATTTTGTTCTGTTCTTAGGCAGTCAGCAAACAACTCTCACAATTAATTTTTAAAAAAAAAACACAATTTATTGCAACAAAAAGGCAACAAATCCTGGATTCTTTTAAATTTAATTTACACAAAAACCATTGTATCTATTGAAATACGCCAAAGGAAAAAGTTGTTATTTTTTCAATTTTCTATGACTATAGCCATAAATGATCATTAATAATTCAGCCAGGTGATGATACATTTTGTTGATAAAAATATTTTTTCTAGAAAACTATAAACTTTTCAACATTTTGGAATTCACAACATAAGAAATTCGCTGTTGAAATCTGACGGATCATTTCACTTCCATCCTGTATATATATATATATATATATATATATATATATATATACATAGTTTTTAGAATATGTCAATATAAGGTATGCCTGTGTTTGCGGCAGTTAAGAGCATTTAAACGAGGATTTAAATCGAGATTTCAATGTGGCTGCCAGCATTCCTGGGTACCTTCTTTTGCCATTTACCAGAACTTGCTTTTTTAAACTTCAGGCGCACTTTTCTAAAAAAAACTGTGATAAATAGAGCTTTGATTTTTGTTGTACATATGCAAATCGTATCCTTTGTATGTTACCTTTGCATGAAATTCCGAAAAAAGGTATAAATACCTTAAAAATTAAAAACAAAATGCATATAATTATACTTTTTTAAAATTGGTATTTTTGATTCAACTGTGTTATCCTTTTATAAATTATGAAAAATAAGATGTTTGTAAAAGGACTAGAAAATCGGAAGAGACTTATTTTAACTGTTTAGGAGAAAAATGTGCATGAAGAAGAAAATATGTGAAAAGCTATGCAAATTTTGTTAGCAGTTACCAGCCAACGCTGTCATTTGAGTATGGTTTCTGAATTATAAGAAGTTTCATAAGTGATGAAATTTTCATTATGGTAATTTGTATGCAAGATTATCAGAATGGAGCAAAATAGACTGCAAGATTACTCTTAAAGTAACAACAAAGAGGCCAAAGAAGTGTAGGAAGACCAATTCCTAGATGGACTGATGACATTGTCCCTGAAGTCGGAACAGGACAAATGGCCTGAATCCTGTAGCTGAAGAAGAAGATTGTAAAGTACCGTAACAAATGTGAGGACACGTGATTTTTCATTAACATTTGTTTGCTTTTTAATTACTGTCATCAAATCTTTTTCTTTACATTTTTCTTTCCCAGCTGGTAAGATATCTAGCTGTCCAACCTCCGCTGATGAAAATCTTGCCTATTGTTTGATGAATGAATCTGATTTGGTTCACTTTTGCTGGAAATGTCAGTCAGGCATTCACTGTTATTTCCTCCTTGTACGGTTTTTTATACTCGTTTAGAATCCAACACTTCCTCCCCTCATTCGTTTCTCTTTTCCTCTCGTATGTTTTGGTTCGTCTCTAGAGGCCTCCCAGTAAGGGATGAGTCCCTGCACCCTGCTGATATTTCACACAGGGTTAACATCTTGGGGTGTCGCTGATTCCTACCATCTATAAATTTGAAGCTCCCCCCCCCACCCCCTCCCCCTATCGGAACGTAGTGCTAGAAATTTTATTTCCCTTCTTTCTTCTCTCGCACCACCCCCTTCTTACCTTCTTCATTGAAAGCGGCGACAAATAACAATACAGGACCGTCGCCAACCTCCGGGGTGCAATTAAATCTGCATGCGATTTATCACAGTGCTCTGTAGCAATACATATTGTTTACAGTACAAGAGTAATGAGATCGTAAAGCACTCTCCTTTATAAATCCGGTAAAAGAAAAAGCTTCTTTAGGAAGCGACTTTGATTTTAAAATATCCAGGGCGCCTTGAGGAAAGCTCGTGGTTGGGATATCCGGGGGGGGGGGGGGGGGGGTGAGTTTATAGAGCCAAAGTTAGTTCCGACTAACCAGAGGTGGCACCACTGTAATGTGTGTGACTCGCATCCACCAGGTCGCGGATTCGATTTGGTCCTAAGCACCTCTACTTGAGTTTTTCGTAATTTCCCCTTGTCACTTAAGTGTTGCTTTCTCTGATACCACGATCTATTTTCCATAATATCCCCTTCATCCCATTTCCTTCTCATCTCTCCAGGTTCGAAGGACAGATGACGCTAAGATACTAGGGATTAATATAAAAATATCTGATTTTATAAATATTGTAACAAAACGACACAAAACCAGTCCAGTTACTTTTCTGGCATTTTATTTTTCTTCTAAACCTTCTTCTTCTGCACTTCAAGGATTAGGTTCACTACCACCACCACCACCACCACTACTACCACCACTACCACCAGCACCAACACCACCACTACTACCATCACCACCAGCACCACCACCAGCACCACCACCACTACTACCACCACCACTACCCCTAGCACCACCATCAGCATCACCACCACTACTACTACCACCACCACTACCACCAGCACCACCAGCACAAACACCACCACCACCACCAGCACCACCACCAGCATCACCACCACCACTACTACCACCACCACTACCACCAGCACCACCACCATCATCACCCCCAACAGCACCCCCACCACCACAACCACCACCACGGCAACTACCACCAGCACTCCCACCAGCACCACCACCACAATATGGCCCGACGTGTCAAAATGCTGGAGAAAATTTGAAATACATGCGTTTTTGTACAGCTGGTAACAATTGACATTGATTTTCTCTTCCTGTGCTTTGTAGATGATGACAATGATAATTGTACATAACACTTTATTAAAGACCATTAAAGAATATCCCTGATAAAACAGTACCTAATACATATGTGAAGCAACAGGCTGTTTTCAGTGCAAACATTCACTTTGAAAGCAATACAGCTCTTTTTATCTTCCTTTAGCTGTTTTTCTTCTTACTTACGACAGTTTGGGCACAAATATGTTGTATGTGTTTTACAAATATGTTTATTACATTTTCTACACAACATGTTTGTTTTATCATTGCTTGGTGGACAAAACTTGCAACTAGCACGTTTCACAGTTTTCGTTGTTGCTGATTTTGATACCCTAACCATGTCTTCAGGATTTTAGGTGCGTCTGACCAGTCTCAAAGAATCTTCTGCTCTTGGGAAACTTGTTCTTGATTGAATGTGTTGTCTTACCAGTGATTTTCCAAGTTCTTCCAAAAATATTCTTCTCCTGGTCAGTTTCCTTGTATTCCAATTAGGGTCAATTGAAGTCCACAGTATGTATACATTATAAGCGGAAACATCAAGCATATTGTAAAAGACTATCATGGGCCACCTATTGGTTTTGCGTTTGCATGTATATGTAGCTGTTAGCTGATCAAGTGTGCCTACCGCCCTTTTTGTTGGATTATAGTCCAAATTCATTTTTGGTTTCTTATCAGCCCTGTGACTGATTTGCTTATTGTGGTGGAGAGTGCTCATAAGTACATTTTTATTTCTCTTGGGAACATAATTGACCACAGGAGTGAAGTAAAATGAAGAACTGTGGTTCTGTTGGTCATGCTTTGTGGAAGCTCAGGCTTATTCTTCCGTATAGTTCCCAACATTGTCAATTTCCGTTTCAAAAGCAGTTGCCCCAAACTGTATGAGGTAAACAAATTTTCACGTGTGATATTCTGCCCTCGAATCTCAGCAGTGAAATCAGCTACCACTCTCATGCCCTGATCTTTTTTCTGGTGCAGCTCCGCTCTCCTTTCTGGAATAAATTTGGGCTTTCAATATCTATGAAGATTTGCTGTCACACAGGG
>CM060968.1:33522455-33572455 GCA_030765045.1 Tenodera sinensis
GGAAGATAGTAGAAGTGATAGTGACAGTGAATATAGAAATAAATGTAATAGGTATCAATGTAATAGCATGTAGTATCGCTTACTGCGATGGGGCATGCTTGTTATAGCTAATAAATAAAAAAAAAAAAAAAAAAAAAAAATAATAATAATAATAATAATAATAATAATAATAATAATAATAATAATAATAATAATAATAATAATAATAATAATAATAATAATAATAATAATAATAATAATAATAATAATAATAATAATAATAATAATAATAATAATAATAATAATAATAATAATAATAATAATAATAATAATAATAATAATAATAATAATAATAATAATAATAATAATAATAATAATAATAATAATAATAATAATAATAATAATAATAATAATAATAATAATAATAATAATAATAATAATAATAATAATAATAATAATAATAATAATAATAATAATAATAATAATAATAATAATAATAATAATAATAATAATAATAATAATAATAATAATAATAATAATAATAATAATAATAATAATAATAATAATAATAATAATAATAATAATAACAATAACAATAACAATAACAATAACAATAACAATAACAATAACAATAACAATAACAATAACAATAACAATAACAATAACAATAACAATAACAATAACAATAACAATAACAATAACAATAACAATAACAATAACAATAACAATAACAATAACAATAACAATAACAATAACAATAACAATAACAATAACAATAACAATAACAATAACAATAACAATAACAATAACAATAACAATAACAATAACAATAACAATAACAATAACAATAACAATAACAATAACAATAACAATAACAATAACAATAACAATAACAATAACAATAACAATAACAATAACAATAACAATAACAATAACAATAACAATAACAATAACAATAACAATAACAATAACAATAACAATAACAATAACAATAACAATAACAATAACAATAACAATAACAATAACAATAACAATAACAATAACAATAACAATAACAATAACAATAACAATAACAATAACAATAACAATAACAATAACAATAACAATAACAATAACAATAACAATAACAATAACAATAACAATAACAATAACAATAATAATAATAATAATAATAATAATAATAATAATAATAATAATAATAATAATAATAATAATAATAATATATATAATAATAATAATATATATAATATATAATAATATATAATAATATATAATAATAATAATAATAATAATAATAATAATAATAATAATAATAATAATAATAATAATAATAATAATAATAATAATAATAATAATAATAATAATAATAATAATAATAATAATAATAATAATAATAATAATAATAATAATAATAATAATAATAATAATAATAATAATAATAATAATAATAATAATAATAATAATAATAATAATAATAATAATAATAATAATAATAATAATAATAATAATAATAATAATAATAATAATAATAATAATAATAATAATAATAATAATAATAATAATAATAATAATAATAATAATAATAATAATAATAATAATAATAATAATAATAATAATAATAATAATAATAATAATAATAATAATAATAATAATAATAATAATAATAATAATAATAATAATAATAATAATAATAATAATAATAATAATAATAATAATAATAATAATAATAATAATAATAATAATAATAATAATAATAATAATAATAATAATAATAATAATAATAATAATAATAATAATAATAATAATAATAATAATAATAATAATAATAATAATAATAATAATAATAATAATAATAATAATAATAATAATAATAATAATAATAATAATAATAATAATAATAATAATAATAATAATAATAATAATAATAATAATAATAATAATAATAATAATAATAATAATAATAATAATAATAATAATAATAATAATAATAATAATAATAATAATAATAATAATAATAATAATAATAATAATAATAATAATAATAATAATAATAATAATAATAATAATAATAATAATAATAATAATAATAATAATAATAATAATAATAATAATAATAATAATAATAATAATAATAATAATAATAATAATAATAATAATAATAATAATAATAATAATAATAATAATAATAATAATAATAATAATAATAATAATAATAATAATAATAATAATAATAATAATAATAATAATAATAATAATAATAATAATAATAATAATAATAATAATAATAATAATAAATGGTAGTAGACCAGGAGGGTGTTTATAAATACGTGAACTCGCAGATTTCATTGACTCCGCATTTAAATCGTTACGAGAAGAATTCCTAAAGTTAAGTACATTTTTCAAATCTTTCCTTTTTTGTCAAGTCCCTTTTGAAGTAAAGAAGGCTTTCAAAATGGCAATATATTTAGGTTTCCTTTTGCAGGAACGGAATTAATTTCTTTTCTATCGTAATCCCCTTTGTGCTAAGTCGAAATGGTCACGCTGTTGACACAGGAGGGGGTAAAGGCGAGAAGGAGTACTCTCCTATCTTCATTTGTCCACTAATCTGCCCTCTCCGTCACTCTACAAGTGGTGGGAGTGAGGAAAGGGTGCGTCAGCGTTTTCCATCCCTTGCCTGATTAGTTCCGCGAAAGAGGGGTGAGATCGGCCGGAGTCCGAGGAAAGAAGCTATTTGATCCACCAAAAACTAGGACTGTTTGTTTCCATTTGGAATGAAAACCGAGCGTGTTATTAACCTCTGTGTTTTTAAAAATGGTAGGAGAAAGTCATTGGATTTCCACTGCCAGTGAACTGTTCCTAAAGAAATGGCCACTTTCATGCTCTAAAGTTATGACTGTCTTTTACTTATCTTCTGTTGACAGTTATCTTCTGAAGCACTAGACACAGAGGGAATAGAAACTGGAATGTTTACGTTTCTTTATCAAAAACAACTTTCAGGAAAGTGTTGAGGAAGACAGCATACAGAAATTAAGAAGAACAGATTTTTAAAGAAAGTAAATATTTATTGCACCAATCATAAGAAAGAGGAAACGAAGACTAATCCGCAAGTGGAAAAAGTGACCTCTATCATAATGAAATATTTCTGATGTTATAGACCAGTGTTTTTCAACCTTTTTCATGACACGACCCCCCAGTATCAAAAAATATTTCGCGACTCCCCGACCCTTTTTTCGTGTATGTTAAAAATAATAATCCATTCAAAAAATTTCAGGCTTTTGCGTTATTAGAATTTGGATATAAATATATAATTAAGTACGTAAAACATATAATTTTAAATCGAATACGTGACCATTTGATAATTTAACAAACAAATATATTGTTAGGGCCGCGACTCCCAGCGCTATCTATTGGTAGCACTCTGAACTAGTACAGGCTCCGCGAAAGGTCCACAGGTTTCGAGACGTTTAGTTATGCTTCGAGATGATTCTCGCTAGAATGCGCTAGCCTATAAATAGGGCGGTCGACTGCGGCCACGGCAATTGAGTGCAAGACCGCGAAGCAAGTGGAATCGGAAGCAAGACCGTGAGAAAAGGAACTTGATCAAGCCATTGTGTCCTTGCAATTTGATGAATGAACGGATATTGCGGGTTGTGCGCAGTTTGTAGCTTTTGTGCGTTTTGAATCCAATGGAAGAAATACTATTTTGCAAGACTCTTCCCATGAATACTACAGGTCAGTGATTGCATGACATGTGCGTTGAAGCTACGCAAGATATGAATATCGATTGGGCACAAAAATGCATTGCTATTTGTAGTGACGGAGCAAATGCCATGACTGGTGCGAAGAGTGGATTTATTGCTAGACTGAATTGCTTCCTCCATCGCCAAGCTCCAAGCTCCAAGAAAAACAGAATACGCGGAATTAACAACTGAGGCTTTGAAGTGTTTGATTCCATTTTCTACCTCGTACTTGTGCGAGTTGGCATTTTCGTCAATGGCCCAAATTAAAAGTAAACTAAGAAATCGCTTAAATTTGTAAAATGATTTAATACTTAATGTTGCAAAAATGGATCCACGATGGGAGAAATTGATTGAACAAAATGGCTTACTCTTCTATCTACTTCACGTTAATCGAGTTAAACTTTCGTAGTAATAGTTTCATTACATAGGCTGTTGGTCATATGTGCAGATATTTTTACTGCTGATAAAGAACACGATAATGAACAATATTAGATTAATGTTTGCTTCATTTACGGACTTATAATTTAGCGGACTTAGTAACTTTTCAGGTTGGTTAGTACGTTGAAGTATGAAAACATGACGCAGAGGGGGCGGAAAACGAGTTTTAATGCTTTCTAAAAGGTCAATGACCTCACATTATCTAGGCCAGTGAGTCGCGCATTGAGGTGTGAAGAAAAACGTATAGCACATCTTTCATGCGTTGTTCGTTTTGCGGCGCAGTTACGACCATGCAAAAAAAAAAAAAAAAAAAAAAAAAAAAAAAAAAAAAAAAAGAAAAAAAAAAAAGTCAAGTAGTAAAGTATATAATTAGTTTGTGGGAAAACTGTTAGACAAAGAGAAAAAACAACTAATACACCGAAGTGGAACATGCTAAGGAACCATTGATTAAAATATTGGTACTTATAACCCTAACACCTGTATGTTGTTGTAGATACAATGAAAATGAGGGAATATAAATGGCTTAAGCAATAGTCAAATCATTTAAGGGCTGATAACTTTGAATTTCTTCTTTTTGCGTGACCAGGAGATAGATAGAGAGATAGAGGAAGGGTGAGAGACAGAGACAGAGAAAGGGAATAATAACGACTCTCCACATTCCATTGAGAAAAATAGAAATATTGGAAAATTCAAACAAATAAAGAAGAATATCTCGGAAATTGTTATTTCCACAAAAAAAGTATTTGACATAAATTGTGTTTTTAACCAGATCTATGTTTCTTGAACACTAAGATTATGTCTATATTTGTTTACACGTCTTTATACACTATTCTCATAAGATTCAATGTATACATTTTATTTTTCATGAAAATATCTTGAAACTGTGGTGTTCGATCAAAATTGTTTTCGAAAAATATCCCATGCAAAGAGTAGTTTGGGTTGGAGTTTCTTGAAAATATTCATGTTACATTCTTGAAAAAACCAGGACTTAAATACCTATTCGTTTTGGAGTTATGCTGTTCACAGTCACATACACACAGGCCTTTTTCAAAAAATATTTTTTTTTCAGGAAATCTCAAAACCATTGTTCTCGTAGCTCAGTCAGTAGAGCATCTACCTGCTGTGCAAGGGGTCCCGCGTTCGATTCCCGGCTTATTCAACGCCCTGTAGTGTTGGGTTAGTCAGTTGTTCAAAAGGAACTCTTCCTTTTTCTGACGTGTGAAGTAACTGCTAGTTTTGAGTGAAGCGGCAAGTGAACGCTTCGTTTCTCACAGAAGTGTATACGCTATATGCATTATTCCTGAGGTCTACTTTTGTTCATAATATAAATGCATATAAAATTAGCTTGTGATTGAAGCAGGTGATGTTGATGCCTGTGAAAATTACACTCTTGTGCTTTTTATTATTTCCTGTACTGTGGCGGCCATCTTGATGGCGGACAATGGGAGTCCTCGAGAGGTCCACGAACAAGAAGAAGCCACTCCAGTTCCAACTCGAGTGCTAATGAACACCGCTTCTTTTCGTAATTAAGGACCTGGAGGAGGGGCGGCGGCGGCAATTAAAGGGAACCAAGAAATAAGAAGGGTGGGTGCGAGGGGAGAAAAGAATAAGAAGAATTCGGTTTGTTTTCCCTTACCTACAAACCACAAACAAAAGACCCTTGAAGCAGAGCGCCAACATTTAGCAGGAGGGAAATGTAATGGGCCGAAAAGGGATTTTAATGGGCCTCGACATTTGTTTGTCTTGTCTTGCTTATTTTAATAACCATCATCATGTTGGGCACTGGGATTCTAGTTTCCCTAATTTAAGGTGTCAGGGCAGAAAGAAGTGCCTTTTATTTTCCCTCAAAAACGAAGTACTAAGGGATGGGACAACAAAACTGTCAGAATGGTTATACCAAACAGATTAGCACTGAAAGGTGAGCACCCTTAGATCTGATCTGTTTGTGTGTTACAAGTGATTGGAGCATTGGATAGAAATATTTACTCATTATTGATTTGAAAAGCAATTTAATTATTTATTATGTACAAAAAATGACCGTGGTTTAATTAAAAATTCTGAGTTTGGGCCGCGTGGGCTGCATGAGGGGCCCCATGAAAATAGTTCTATATCACAATTTAGAAGGCCCCTTCCTCTTGGTTTAAGAGACATGCATTTGTAACGCATTATATGGGCCACCCTGTGTGTATACACGTATATGGGCTGTTTAAAAACGTGTCCTCCAAACAAATACCCATTGAGATATGAGCCATTATAGAACAATGTACAATGCATACATCAATTATCCCCATAGCCAGAAACCAAATGGATTGAGGTCCGGCGAATGGGAGGCCATGCTACTGGACCTCCTCGACCAATCCATCGTGCATAAATGTTTCGTTTAATTATTGTCGCAAGATGCGTATAAAATGGGGTGGTGCTGCATCATGCATAAACCACTTGTGTCGTCTTTCCACAAGCACAACTCCTCCAAAACCAAGGGTAACTCATCGCACAGGAATCGATGATACACCGCATCTGTTAATCTATTCGGTAAAATGTATAGCCCTAGGGGGTGTCACTCACAATTCTGCCCACAACTTGGGACTAAAGCGATCCTGATACTTAAACAAAACATTTAATGGACAATGGATTGATCGAGGAGGTCCAGTAGCATGACCTTCCTGTTCGCCGGATCTCAGAGCATTGGATATCTGGCTATGGGGACATTTCAAGACGTTGGTGTATGTCAAACCTATTGAAAACGTGTTTGCTAGGAACATTTATCCTAGTTTTGACCAATCCCAACTCCTTTTGAACAGCCTGGAGAGAGAGAGAGAGAGAGAGAGAGAGAGAGAGAGAGAGAGTAGTGCAAACAAAGACGCAGGTTAAACATAAACTTGAGGCTGACAAGATAAGGGAAGTGTATGCTAAAGACGTTGCAAATTGTGGATCTCCCTATAGCTGCCTTTTAGTGGTTTTACAGGAAGCTGTACCTACTTATTTGGGTTTCCACACACGCACGTAAAACAGCAGAAGTTGCACGTACATGCCCGAGAGGTATTCCCAAGGCGTGAGCCATTACTTAGAGATGGGCATCCCCTATCGCATCAAGTCGCTGTCATTTTATCGATCTATAAATTACAAGGACAAGATGGTAGAAGTGATGTTACCACCAAACGGCATTAAACACTGACACTAACAGTGACAAAGCATCCAGTCTTCCTGTTGCGGGAGATTTCTTTTACACTTTATGTCCTCACAATAAAATGGTGTAGAGACTTTCCAACAATGGCGATCTGAAAGAGAGAAAAAAATTCATCGAAGTTTTAGCTCCCTATTAGGCCCGAAATAGGTGCCAGACATAATGTCACCTTAGTGTTTCTCATATTTTTATGTTTTCGATCGTAAAATGAAGAATTTTTAAGATCAACAAAAATATCTTATTGTCATATTTTCCACAACGAATGACTTACTTAGGTCGAAAGAGCAGCAAAGAGCACTAAAAATTTTAATATAACCATAAAAAATTTATGTAGCATATGTTGAGGCGATATTTCTATGTAAGTCCTCTAAAATAGTTTAATACAAAATTATAGAGGCGGCAGAAAGGCCTCCTAAACTTATAAATGGTAATTATAGTTGGTAAAGTGTAGATTCAATTGTCTTCTTTCCATGGCTTGGATAGGCATCACACCGAAAAAGACAAAGTCCGCATAAATTTAATAATTTGTCTGTGTAAAGTGTTATTTTAGACGAACATTTTTAGTGGTGAAAGAACGCAAAATAACGACGCATAGAATAAGTGTATAATCTGTGAAGCGGCATGAAGTAGAAGGAAGAATATGAACTTATAAATATATGTATATAGTCCGTGTTTGTGGAAGTGTGAGCCCCGTAGCGTGATGCAAAAAAAGGACGCCAACTTATGAGACTGTGTAATTTGTGTACTTATAGATAGGAATAAAAACAAACATTTTGACGTGGATCTATAGAATAATTAATTTAATTAATTGTTGACGCGTACCACGCCCGAGATTCATCGAGAATTTCGGTAAATATTCTAGGTCTCATCGTCGCAAAATGGCGCTTGCATGGGGCTAGTGGACAAATATTTCAAATAATTGTGGTGGATATTGTGGAACCCGCTGCTCTTTTTTTATAAAGCGTTACAATGTACACCAAATTTCACGGATGCTTTTAAATTAGTTCTTGAGATACTATTTTTTTAAATGTTCTTATACTACTTTGTAAAATTCCTCCAAATGATGCAATTATATTTGAGAGAGAGAAATAGATTATACGTTTTAACTTCTTAATAATAGATTTATAAACTTTAGAATTTAATTTTTAATTATTTTATAGTTGTGGAGAAAATAAATATATTTCACGTGTTTATTTAAATATTTACATACTTATATTACCTGGAACAACTTTGCGGATGCTGCAGATTTCACCGGAAATATATGTTTTGAGACCCCCTGAATAAAAAATAATAATAATAATAATAATAATAATAATAATAATAATAATAATAATAATAATAATAATAATAATAATAATAATAATAATAATAATAATAATAATAATAATAATAATAATAATAATAATAATAATAATAATAATAATAAAAAAAAGCATTTTTAGAAAATAGGCTGTGTCTTGAGTCATTGCTCGGATTTGTATTTGTATTTGTTTCTGATAAAGAAAGGGGCGGTGTAGCACACTGCCTATTTGTGTACCACATTTGGAAATATCGACTTGTGTAAACCGCACTGCAACACTTACAAATATCCTCCTAATGCGCTCAACTGTTTTTTCCATGGCTGTACGTCCCCTTCTGTTAATTTTCCAAACATCCTGTTTCTTGTGTCGCAGCTTATAGGTAGCAGCTTTGCCCTAAGTACTCGAGTACTCCTTAGAGAGTCGCTTACTATGCATTGTTGCGTTACGGTTAAGCAGCCACTGCATCTCCCTGTAAATGAACGAATGGCACGTATGAGAAGCTGGCTTTTAAGTTTTGGGGAGATGGTTGTGTTTTCCAGGTAAAGGGAGAGTACCCCTCCCCTCCCCCTCTGCATGATGTACAGGGCTTTTAGCAGATTGAAGTGCCCGCCCCACTCTTGCTACTTACACACCTAGCAGCAAATGGTAGGGGAACGCTCTACTAGCCATACCAAATAATTGAAGTGCTTCTGGTATTTCCAAAACACAGGGGGTAGGTAGGTAGGTACTACGACAATCGCTACCTTTCCTTCATCTTGAAAATGCGACGACGGAGCAGCAAGAGAAAGAAAGATAAGCATTTTACACAATTTCCTTTGAAAAGTAAAAGGCACTCTTGATGGAAAGAAATCCTTGCACGAGTTCTAGGTTGCAAATCCCTCTTGTAGTAATAATAGACTTTGCTTGAAAGCATGTTTTAGGGTTATTGGGATCCCTTCTGTGATTCAACAGACCTCTATCCTTAACGCTCTTAAGCATAAAAACCTTCACATGACTTTCTCTACTCACTCTTTTACGTACTCTTCTTAAAAACGTTATCTAGTTCATATCAAACGAGATAAACGTTTCTATAAATTATTTTATTACATATTTCCTTGTAACTAAAATAATAAAATAGGTGTAAGTGATAATCAGATCTCTGAAGAGTTAGTTGTTATATGGTGGCTTTAAAATTCCAATCTCTTTGCATGTCTACGAGATAAAACAAAGAACAGCGATTTTCCATTTGAGAAAATATAAGTAGTGGAAAACTTTCAGGGCATTCCCACAAAATTCAGTATTTCCATTTCATTTGCCATAAACATATCTTAAACATGTGGTATTTTAATCAAAATCCTCAGAGAAAACCAACATTTTCGAAAAAGGCAGCATGTGGTGGGAATTTTCTCAAAAATGGCTCTAGCGATTTCGATTAAAATGCGTTATGTTTAAGATATTTTCATGTAAATGAAATACGTATGTTGAATTTTGAGTAATGACAGCAAAATGTTATTGGGTTATTGTAACGTAATAATGACCCAAGAGGCCACAGCCCTTTCTGGGCCAAGCTCTACTACCCAGCCGCTGGGTCCCGCACCTCTGCCCACTACAGGTGTCATGAGTGTCCACCCAAAAATTTAATGTCGACATTTCACTGGAAATAAGTTTTGAGGCCCCTGAATAAAAAAGCATTTTAGAAAAAGTTCCGTGTGTGTGTGTGTGTGTGTGTGTGTGTGTGTGTGTGTGTGTGTGTGTGTGTGTGTGTGTGTGTGTGTGTGTGTGTGTGTGTGTGTGTGTGTGTCTGTCTGTGGACAGCATAACTCAAAAACGAAAAATCGGTTAAAAGCCAAAGTTGGTATTTAAGTTTAACGTCTTTTAAGGATGCTACACGAAGATTTTGAAGAAAATTGTTCCATCCTAAACTACGCTTTACATGGTAATTTTTTTTAAATTTTTGATTTTCTTGAAAATGACTAACGATTTTGATTAAAATGTCATAAGTTTGAAACATTTTTATGGCAAATGACATCTATATTTTGAATATTCTGGCTATACCCCATGTATCTCAACCTTATTTATGAAATAAGAATGCTTTCGTTTAATATAATTGATATAAATATGAGGTGTAAATTTTTAAGACTTCTTCCGGAAACCAAGCGCCATTTCTCCCTGTCTCTCCACTGTTCAGGATCCAAATGAAGTCATGGGCTTTTGCACCCCTTCTATCCATGTCGTTGCTGTTCGGCCTCTTTTCCTTCTTTTTGGTGGGGTCCATTCCATAATTTGACGTGAAAGTAATTCCCCTGTCTTTCTTTTTACGTCTCCATACCATTGTAGTTCTTTTGTTTCTATTATAGCTATAATGTCTGGTTCTTCCTCTACTTTCATAATTTCTCTTATCTGTCTATTCTTTTATTTTCTTGATTTTCCTGCTGATCTTTTTAAAACAATATCTGTAGCTAAAGTGTTTTGATTCTTGTTAGAGGTTTGCCATACTTCTGCACTATATGTAAGTAAACCTAAATTACTGTATTATTTTTTGTTCAATTTTTGTATTGTTTTTCCCATGTTGATCTATTTTTGTCCCTAGGTACGTGCATTCTGTGCTTGGCTCTATTACACTTTCTCCATTGTCTACCTTGATGCGGGATTACCCGCTCCTCAATTCCGCTATCCTACGCGGAATTCTGCTCTCAGTTGATTTCTGCTCCGGACTGCTCGACATGGATCTTAACCGCAGGGTATGCGTGAGTATTTGCAATGAAAGCCGGAACTCTCCTTAAAACACTTTTATTTACGACCAAGTAACATTTTAGATTTGCCGCTCGCTATTAAATTTTGTTGCGTCTTTACTGTGTCTTTACTAAGACCGAAGATTGTTACTCGAAACTGTCGTGTGTCCTCGCACTCGAGGTCCGGTAGGTAAGTCCAACTGACTTACTCACTCGCGATCTGGAAGACAAGTGTCTTACTGACCCTTTCTCTCCGGGTTCTGGTGGGCAAGTGCCTGTGCGTCATGGCGCTATCTAATTACCTCTCCAGTAGCAACAGGGTTTCGCCGAAGCGTCCCTGCTCAACACACCTGCACTACCGATTTCCAGGAAAACTGGTCTTACCAGGTATTTCAGGCTGACTACCTGACGCTTGCCCCTAATGACGTGTCTGTAACATTTCGTGCCTTTTGACAATTTTAACCGTAACTAATCCTCCCAGATCTTGTACCTTTATACACGCAACGATTTTTAACATTCCTTGATTATTTAATTCTGCCATGTGATGCAGTATTATAACCACAATTATGGTGTTCACAATTTCAGCTTCAAGCTTCAATGGTTCTTTCTCCTCACCAATAATTAACTTGTTAACCTCTTTTAATTATACAGAGTGTGAGCTGCAGGAGCCAACCAATGCCACAAACACAGAGTACGTAACATCTTTTTCCTGCAGCTTACTTGCGGCGACCAGTAAATTGTATCGCCACCCAGCCCCCTTCCCTCTGGTCCCTGGAGTTTCCATCCAAAGGCGATTCACGATCTTTCCTCCTTTTTCTCCCGCTCTCCCTCTAAAATATTCAGGTGGCCATGCTCCACACATTTCCTTCCCTCCCTTTCTTTCTCTTTAGATATATAAACATGGTCTGGAACACAGCCACTGTTGTCTGCTTCTTCCTAGATAGCCTTTGCTCAAATAGAAGCTCTTTTCAAGCAAGTCGACAAATCGACATACCTACCGAATGTAATATCCTCTCTGCTGAATACCACTAACGTATTGAATATTGCTTCTGCAGAAGCAGATAGCCTCCCTCTTCAACATCAACGAACACTTATGTCCCTTAGAACGGCCAGGTTATTGTGTTCCGAACGTCCTGGATTCCATGTTACTTTCTCTAACGTTTGCTTTTGGTGGGCATAGGAATATGTTATATTTTATAGACAACTCCATAAATACATTTCACTAGAAGACACGTTTAGAGGATATAGACACAATATAAACACATACAAAACATGTTTTAGAGAAAACATGATTGAGTTTTTGTGTGTGAACAACATAATTAAATATGGTACATTCATATGACACCTTCGATCTAGTGTTATTTATTTTCATATAGCATCGATTATCCTACCTAATTTCTCTACTACGTATTTACAGAAAGTATAGAAAGTATTGTATTCCACCCAAAATGGCGACACCAAAATTTCATCGAAAATGCATGCTTTGAGAACCCTGAATCTCAGAAAAATATATTTGTGGGAAAAAATCGGTGTGTGTGTGTGTGTGTGTGTGTGTGTGTGTGTGTGTGTGTGTGTGTGTGTGTGTGTGTGTGTGTGTGTGTGTGTTATACCAAGTCTGTTATATACCAGAAACTTAGCATGTAATTTCAGCACCCTCCAAGGACGGGACCAGAAGATTTAAAAAAACCGCAAACTATGCCTTGCCTACATGGAACATTTTACAAAAAAATTTATTTTCTCAAAAATGGCTTATTTTCGTGTATAACATTTTGCATGTCGCGTAAGGTTATGCGAAAAGTTATGGTTATGTTGGTTATGAAATTTACAAAAATATTTTACTTTCAAATTTACTGTAAATGTCAACATAATGTAATATATGTACATATAATTGTAAATTAATATCCACAATGTATTACTATGTATGGTCGTGATAAGACCGTACTGTCAAAACGACCTTAAATAAATATTTACAAAAAAAAAATTGTTGTTTAACGACGCTGTCAATTACCAGGATCATATCAGCGTCGCCGGTGTGCCGGAATTTCGTCCTGCAGGAGTTCTTCTACATGCCAGTAAATCTACTGACATGGAGCTGTCGTTTTTAAATACACTTAAAGGCCATCAGTCTGGGCCGGATTTGAACCCGCGACCTTGGAATCAGTAGCCAGGTGAGCCACCCATAGCGACATAGTTATGCGAAAAGTAGTCAGAATGAAGAGGAATTCAGAGGCTATTCCCAAAAAATTCAAGATATCCATTTCATTTACCATAAAAAATATATTTAATGTACGGTAATTTATCAAAATCGTTAGAACCAATTTTGAGAAAACTTTAATTTACGAAAAATGTTCCATGCAAAAGGATAGTCTGAGATGTGCGGAATTTATGAAAATTTTCGTGTCATACGCTTAGAAAATATTGAACTTAAATTTAAAGTTTGATATTTAACCGACTTTTCGTTTTGTAATTATGCTTTGCACTGACAGATTGACTTACAGACACTGCGCGTACACACAGAGGCAGACTTTTTTCAAAAAATGTTTCTTTTTGGATTCAATGAGTCTCAAAACCTTTATTTCTGGTGAAATCTGGGCTTCAAATGTTTGGGAGAAGGACAATACTTCCTGTCAGTACATGAGAGAATAGAGGTAGTAAGGAAATTTTATTATTTAGGGACAAGATTAAATTTCAATGGAAGCTGTAGCGAACAGAATAAAAAAGAAAGGTAAAACAACCATGAATGTTATAATATATTGTTGAGGGAAATTACGAGAGATAAATTTCAAATGACTGCAAAGAATTTATACAGCCACATTTGAAAATAATATGTGTTGAGATATGAGGAATAGAAGAAGCTTAGAAATAGATGGACAAAATCGATAGATCCTTTTGCAAATTAATATTAGTTACCAATAGTAAAAGTAAAAACCACAGAAATTCGAAGTCGAGACCTTGGGTTTATAAGTTATGTATTATGCTACCCCAAATCCATAAACGTGAGCAGTTATTCTTTAAGAGTGTCTATCCGCAGGTGGAGAATAAAATTCTAAAATGAGTAGAGACTTTGGTAACAACCTGTGCATATCCATAGATTTTGGCAGTTAGAAATTCCAGCCACAGCAGAATGTAGGAAAAACAAATTTTAAAAAGGGAGAAAAGGAATGCGTAACTTTACATTGGATAATCTACTGAACAGAAAAGTTACAATTCAACATGTAGAATGTGGGTCCAGCCCGTCCTCTACCGGAGAGGATGGAAGGATAACGTATTGGGATGCCACTGACAGCTTTAACTACAAATATCGATTATCGATGTCGCCTGCAGGACGAGAATTCCTCGATATTTCTCGCTGGTCTCCTATCTCTCGCTCTAAAGGTTTCATGGTCCCTGTTGCAAAAATTTCAGGCACCAGTACGCTTGTATTTGACCCCTAGAACAGATTAAGTCCCTTGCCAAAAGGAAGAAAGTTACGAAGTTAAAATAGTTATCAGTAGTATGAAAACTACACAGATCACTGAATAACCCTCAGCCAAGAGCCAAGAGCCAAGAGCCAAGAGCCAAGAGCCAAATCAGGTCGCTCGGGTTTACCCGAGCGGGATATATGCCCACGGTACCTATCCATTTAGTATGGATTTACCCGTGAGGTATGAAAGATGTAGTCATTTTACAAGCTATTTTTGTCAGTGTCAGCCAATGGTGATGATTGGTTACTCTCTCTTGCTATAGACTAGGGATATGAGTGCCAGTTAGAATGTCTACCCATCCTGGGGCACCCATGCCCCTCTGCTCACTTAGCAAAGGTCAGCTTGTCTAACCAGCAAGTCAAGCAGTGTCAATTTAGCGAGAAACCGAATGCATTGGAATGTTTGGTGAAATGAGGAAGCAGTGAAGCTAATCAGCCCAAGACATCCTTGGGTAAACGATAGCTTTTGCGCCTCCTGGGAAGATGGGGATCATATTGTCCCAGGGTATTCACCAGCTGGTTAGGGTGTGGTGTAAGTTTCGCATACATAGAGCGGGCTCTATCTCGCACAACATCCACAATATATGGAATGCCAGAATGAGTGTGGAGAATATGGGAAGAAAATCTACGGTCAGTATCGTAGATCATCCTAAGGGCCCTGTTCTGCACGACTTGCAGTCTGCGGATGGTGGTTTGAGCCACGAATCCCCATGCCTCGCATCCATACAGGATCAGGGGAGGGATGATCGCACGATAAATGCGTAGTTTAAGTCGTGTAGGCATAGTTGACCTAAAGATGGGATAGAGCTTTCCCAGAGCTCCGTGACCTTGGGCAGCTTTAGCTGTGACATGTTTGGTGAAGGTAAGTCCTCGGTCTAGTTGTACACCAAGGTACTTGGCTGTGTTGACCCAAGGGATTCTCCTCTGACCAAGTGTCAGGTCCCTTTCTGGTCTCCAGGAATGAATTTTGCCTAACACAAAAGCAGAGCTTTTCTGTGGACTGATTCCCATTCTCCATTTTTCACTCCAACTCTCAATGGCATCTAGGTGTCTTTGCAATGGGGGAAGGCAGTAACGTAGATTTTTGTTACGGGCCAGTATGAGGACGTCATCGGCATATTGGCACGTAACAGTGCTGGGTTCAACGGGGAAGTCAGACATGTATGCGGCAAAGAGCAGTGGCGATAGAACACTACCTTCCGGTACTCCGGCCGCTATTGGTCTGATAGTTGATAACCTGCCCTCCACTCGCACCCTGAAAGTGCGGTCACGAAGGAAACTGGCTATGAGGGTCAGGTAGGGGGAGGGGAGATTTGCATCTCTAAGTTTGTACAGTAGGCCCTGGTGCCATGTTGTTGCAAAGGCCTTATCCACATCCAGAAGTACTGCGACAGTTTTGAAGTTTTCCTGGAAACCCAGGACAGCCTTCTCAACAAGACGCAGGAGCTGTAAGGTAGTGGAATGGCCTTGACGGAATCCGAACTGATGATCCGGAATGAGCCTCCTTTCCTCAAATAGAGGAGTTAGACGGGACAGTAGAAGTTTTTCAAAAATTTTTGAAATTATTGGGAGTAGACTTATAGAACGGTAACTTGATGGAAACTTGGGATCCTTGCCTGGTTTCAATATGCAAATCATCCTCGCTTCCTTCCAAGCAGTAGGGAAGTGTCAGAGATACAGGCAAGCATTGTAAATTCTCGTCAAGTGGATAATGGCTTTGCGAGGCAGGTGTTGTAACATATGTGTCGTAACACCATCATATCCAGGGGATTTGTTGGGTTTGAGACACCTAATTTGCGAGGAAACTTGCCTTGGTGTGACAATTGGTATGCGAGTCGCCTCGTGAGGTGGTGGAGGATCCTCATAGAGGTAATCCACCGTTGCCTCAACTAGTTCTGAAAAGTCCTCGTCTTCTATGTCCTCTCGGGGCTCAAATTGGGACTCTAAATAGTCCGCGAAGTCAGTGGCTTTCTCTTGCGGTTCGAAAGATAATCTCCCGCGAGTGCCATGTATAGGATGCTGATATAGCGTTTTGTCCCTTCTCAGGGATTTAATTATCCGCCAGGGCTTCTTTTCAGAGAGGTTTACGTTCCTCATGGTGTTTTCCCAGGCCTCTTTGCGATGTGCACGTAAGAGGCGTCTAGCCAGGGTCTTAAATCGCAGATAAATTGCCTGCAATCTGGGATGGCGGAAACGCTGCCAAAGCTTCCGAACTGTTGACTTAGCTCTCAGCAACAGTCGGAGTTCGTTTGGGATGGTTGTGGGGTTAGGAGTATTGCAAGGAATGCGGTAAGTATGCCCTCGTATCACATTTGATATTTGTCGGGAGAATGCATTTGCCGCTAATTCTAACGACTCGATAGAATTTATATGCGGTCTGGGATCCACTGATTGGTTCAGTTCAAGGACGGCTGCATCCCAGTCTACCTCATACGACCAATCAGGAGTTACCAATGCTGACATATTAACATTGGTGTCGATTAACACAGGATCGTGGTCAGAATCCAGTTCATTGACTGTCGTCAGGTCTATATGGAATCTAAAGTTCTTAGTGACCATAATATCCAGCACGTCCGGTCTCCCTCGGGCAGGATGAAAAGTGGGCTCTCTCGGTCCATGAGCTATGAGGCTTGGGTTACCGCTTATAAGGCGGAATAGTCCTCGCCCCTTCGCATTGGTGGCACGACTATGCCAGTTGGCATGTTTTGCATTTAGGTCACCTGCAATGCAGACCACAGGGTGGAGGTTTAATAAAGCCGTGTAATCTGCTTCATAGAAGCGGTGATCAGGGGGGTCATATGCCACTATCAGCAATGTATCTAGACCACCTAAAGATAGCCTAATAGCACAGGCTTCTACATGCTGAAGTGGTGGAAGAGGGAAAGGCTTATGGGTAATATGGTTCTTAACAAAGATGGCTGTACCTCCCCCTTGTCGGCCAACCCTATCAGACCGATGGGTGACGTAATTAGGGAGGGAGAAGTTGGTGGCAGCATCCAAATGAGTTTCACAGACCATCAGAATGTCGATTCCGAAATACTGTACAAAATTAGAAATATTAGGGTAATGACTCCGTAGTCCGTTTGCGTTCCAAATCGCAGCTCTAAATGGTCTCCGGACATGTCTTCCAGCCATTATTGAGCGGAGTTGGGGTAGAGCTGTTCCAGTGTCTGAAGCAAGATGGAATGCTTCTGCATGGGGGTCAGGTTGGGGTTGTTCAACTGCATCTTACAGTTTCTCAGAGCAGGTAACGCCTTGTTTATTAAATCCCCAAACCATGAGGATAAAGAGCTAAATTCCTCCAGGTCACTTTGCGAAATAGTCGCTAGTGTGGAGGAGGATGTTGCCGTGTTAGGCATTGGTGGGATAGGGGTAGGGGGAATATCCCTAACCTTGGATATAGGCTCTGCCTCTACAGGTGCGTCTGTAGTTATTACAGGAGCTTGTGGCTCCGAAGTTACATTGGGGGCAGAAGATTTGCTCTGCCTAGGTTTTCTGTTCCTCCTCTTCCTGCGTGGTTTTGGTGCAGGGGGTTTAGGCACTATTGCCTTTTCTATAGGACCTGGAGGTGGTGGCACAGAATTTGATGGGGAATCGCTCTTTGGTGTAGCAGCCTCTTGTTCCACTCGACGCAGAGTGGACTCTGCCTTATTTAAGGCATTGGAAAAGGACACACCTGGGCGAACCACTTGATCATCGGGGCGGTTCTTGCGGCGGCTCTCTATGATCTTTTTCCTTGTGGAGCATCCTTTGTACACACTTACGTGTGTACCGTCACAATTAGCGCACTTGCACTCTTCCCTAGGTTTAGGGCAGTTCTCTAGCAAGTGGTTCCCTGCACACCGCAGACATGTAAGCTTTCGCTCGCACATCATGCTGGAGTGATTGTACCCCATGCATCGGTAACATTGCACAGGTCCCTCTCTGCCATAATACCTTTCCACTTTGACTACAGTGAAAATTAGTTTCCTTACTGTGTCAATTGGTTGTACTTCTTGGTTAAGTACTTTGTCAAGTACTACCAAGAATAGTGGCATAGGAACTTTGTTAATACCCCCCTCGGTATTAACGGTTCTCTTCAACTGTGCCACTGAATTGACAGTTATGCCATGTTCTTCTTTAAGTGCAGTTTTGATTTCATCAGGGGTGCACTCTGAGTCTAAGCCTCTGATGACTCGGCGCTCAATGTGTGGACGTTGTGGTGAGTACGAGTAGAACGTTATGTTCATTTCTCGTAACACCAACTTAGCGGTTTCTAAATCACCCAAACTGTGGGTAAGGATATGGACGCTCTTAGGCTTCCTTTTTGCCTCAAAAGTATACTTGAGGTGTTTGGCCAGTGTACGCATTACCCTAACATGGTTAGGGAATACGTCCGCAATGATTGGCGGAATTCTTGGCCCCTTCTTGGCTTGGGATGATGCAACATTCTGAGGATGTTGCATCATATTGGATGATGCAACATCCTGTGCATGTTGCATCATATTTGGTGATGGCGTCTGTTTTCCCCGTTTACGGTTTTCCACAACCGTAAACTCCCCCAGCTCCATATCGGACTCGGAGTCAGATTCAGGTAAGGGATTGATTGAACCCAGGCTCTCTAGTTCTGCCATGGGTATGTGGCGTGGAGTAGAGCACTTACGCTTTTGCGTATCGGTCTTGGAGCGCTTCCTATTTGGCTCCACTGCTTCGGGTGATAAGGATCTGTATGAAGATGATGTCGAGGGTAATTGTCCATCATCGGCAGTAAGCGCGGTTGCCCTCCGGCTGCTCACAGAGGACCGCACCTCCTCTAAGGCGGCGCCTTTGCGAGCCATTTCGGCTCGAGGTTTCAGGCACAAAGCCGTCAACCCTTGGCTAGGATCTTGTGAGCCCGCTGTCACGTAAGTCGTCAGTCTGAAGTCTGTCAAGGAAAGAAAGAATAAAGCAAAAGAGTAGGAAGAAAAGGGAAATACCTGAGTAGCTTTCTATGCCACTCCGGGAAGCTAGCCTGGTGAGTTCCAAAGCTTGCTTGCGAAGCCCCTTTAGGAACTACACCAAAAATTGTGCTGTGACTAATATAATGTATTAGTCCGTAGATTGAAGCGTGCAATCCACCGACGCACACCACAACACTCCACCAAGTCGGCACGGGATCTCCTGCTCCGGCGAGTCAGCTTTCTGGATACCGTCTTTCCACCAGTGAGAAGCAAATCACGTCCGCTCTGGTTTTTTTTTTTTAGTTTAGTTTAGTTTATTTTAAAAGTATTGGCCTGGTGCCGGTACAATGGGCCCGGCTTACAGGCTATATTTACATTGATTTACAGTTGACTTTGTTCATATTTACAGTTTTCGCTATATACAAAAACCCATACGGTGACCATCTGTAGGTCACCGAGAATAGTTTTCTTTTGTCTTTTGTCTGTTTCGTCTTTGGGTTATATACACATATGTACATATTTACAAATTATATACAGACACATGCACGCACGCATTCACCCACACACACACTCGTACACACATACACACACATCTTCACTGGGCACACCAGAAATATGCGTCCCAGCGCACTACACTATTTACAGTTTTGACACTATATACACTGTCCCGCGGTGGCAGCTCCTGAATATTTTCCGAGGCGAGGGCCTCTGCCGGAACATGTATGTGGCTTAGGGACGAGGTTGCGTGGACGCGCATTAGTCGGCGAGCCGAGCCGCTTCTAGAACATTTTTATCCTAGTATGTTTGCGGTGCTTCGGCTCGCCTTTGCCGATGTTAGCGATCACGTCATTTTCGTGGTTCCTAATGCGCGTCCATGCCGCCATTGCTCTTTTGTCTATTGCCTCCGGGATGAACGGGATATGAGTTTCGAGGTGAAGAGTTTGGGTGATGGTGAGGAGTGGAGCAGAGAGGATTTTTCTGAGGGAGAGGTTTTGGAGGGTTTGGAGTTGTTTGAGGGCAGTTTTGGAGGCATTAGCCCAGGCCACACATGCATACAGGACCACCGAGAGAATAAATGACCTATATAGTATAAGTTTTGACTTTAGTCGCAACTGTTTACTACGGAAGATGGGGGCGCACAGCTTTAGCCGCTGTCTGCCTTTATTGGCGCTATTTTTTATGTGGGTGGACCAACACATTGTTCGGTCCAAGGTGACACCTAAGTATTTAACTTGCTGACGGCAGTGCAATATTTGACCATCGACCGTTAGGTCCGTTGCCAAAGTGTGACGCCGCTTAGAAAAATGAATCAGCTGGCATTTGTCGGGATTAATTTTGATTTTCCAGTCATGTTGCCATGAGAGGAAATTGTTCACATAACGTTGCATTTCTGCAAGGCCGAAACGTGGATTTCTATGGTGGTTGTATATTGCAGTGTCGTCAGCATACATGGCGACCTTGCATCTGGCGTCCACTGGGAAATCATTGGTGAACAATATATACAGAAAAGGGGACATTATTGCCCCTTGTGGGACGCCAGCCCGCATCACTCGCTCCCGTGAGGAGGAGCGGCCCACTTGGACGTAAAACTGCCGATTTTCTAGAAAATTGTGCAGCAAGTATAGATAATTTTGAAGAGCCGGGAAATTGTGGTGCAGTTTATAAATAAGGCCATTGTGCCAGCACCGGTCAAATGCAGCTTCTACGTCCAGAAATAGCGCCAACGTTGAAGCCCCATTGTTAAATTGCTCTGTTACGTCATCAGTTAGTCTGAGGAGCTGAAGTTCAGTGGAATGTCCTTTTCTAAAGCCAAACTGTGAATTTGAGAGTTCATGTGTTGCGGAGACTTGTTTTTGAAGCCGAGAAAGGATACATTTTTCGAGCAGTTTACCAATAGTAGACAAAAGACTAATGGGACGGTAGTTTTGCGGTTGTCTGGTGCTTTTCCCTTGCTTTGGGAGCATGATAACCTTAGCTCGTTTCCAAGTAGAGGGGAAATAGCCTTGCTGCAAACAGGCGTTAAATATCTTTGTTAGTTGCACCAGAGCTTTTCTCGGGAGATGCTTAAGTTCCTCATTAGTCACTTTGTCTGGACCGGCAGCTTTCCCATTAGGCAATTTCCTAATGAGCTTGTAAATTTCCTGAGGTGTTATGGTGGGTAGTTGTTGCTCTTGCTTCTGCGCCACCCAGGTTTGTACCCATGTCTGGACCTCCCGTTCTATTTCACAGTTGGTCACTGGGTTTTCGGTGAATCTGTCTTGGAGACAGTCAGCGAAGACCTCGGCTTTCTCCTCTGCGGAGAAGTGCAAGCCGCTTTGAGTGTGCAGCGCCTCAGTTGCGGAGTTGACGCTTGTGGAAACTTTGAAAGCCTTGAGTAATTTCCACAAAGAAGAGTCCGAATGTGTGGTACTCAGCATTTTGTTTTCCCATTGTTCAGTTTTATTGATTTTAATTTGTTGCCGAATGATGTTGCGTAGCCATTTTGCTAGCACTTTATATTCAGGCTGACGGGTGTATCGCCACAGTTTTGTCAAGCGTCGTCTCCGCGCAATGAGTTGCTCTACCTCGGGGTACGTGCAAAAACCGGGTGGTCTTGTGGTGTATGTGGTAGCATTTCTCTTGGCTGTGTGTAGCGAGGCAGTAAAGTTTTCAATGGCGACATCTATGTCTGCCTCGCTATAGTATGACAGTCTGGGTTGCGCCATCCCGTGCATTTCAGTGGTGAACTTATTCCAGTCGGTCTCAGCTCTACTTTGAGGGCCAGAGGCACTGGCTGAAATGCCACCCTGTATGTCGAAATGCACAGGAAGATGGTCGGAGTCCAGGCTGTGATAAACAGTAAAGTTATTTAACAGTGTCGCATTTTTTGTTAGTACGATGTCCAAAATCTCAGCGTCAAAGTTCCCTGATCGATGCCAAAAAGTGGGTTCTGGGGGAAGATGTACCTCAATGTCATCATTATCAGTTATAAATTCAACCAGGAGATTTCCCGCCGCGTTTGCCAGGCGTGAAAACCACCAGGGGTGCCGGGCATTGAAATCTCCTGCAATTATAACGTGCTCCTCTAAAGCGAGGATCTGCTCGAGGTCTTGTGTAAAGTCTGGGGAGTTAGGGGGCCGATAAAGTGCTACCAGCATAACCGTTTTACTATTTACACGTGTTTTAAGTGCTGTGCACTCTAACGCTGCCATTACAGGCAACGTAACAGAAGCATGAGCAATAGTATTTCTAAGCAAAATAGCAGTCCCTCCCCCTTGTCTGCCAATTCTGTCGTTCCGAAAGATTTGATACCCCTGGAGCTTAAAAGTGTGCTCGTGCTTTAATTTTGTTTCGCAGATAAATGCGACGTCAATTTTGTTACGCCGTAGGTAGTTTTCAAGTTCGTGTTGCTTCCTGTGGATGCCATCTGCATTCCACAGTAGTGCGCGAGTTAAAGTTGTGCCTCCCCTTACGTGGGCCATTTATTCTAAAAGGGCTGAGAGGAGACATATGATGGTCTCTATTTTCTCCCAAGTGTTGCTGCAGCTTTTGAATTTGTCCAGGAAAGGCTGCGCCTTCATCAATAGTGATGGTAAATTTAGGTCTCTGAACATGTTTAATATATCTTTTATCCCACTCAGGTCACCCGTGGGCGCCTGTTGGGGTAGTGGAGGGGGACCATTCTGTGGTGGCACTGGTGCGTTTTGCCCTCCGGTAGTTCCCGCATAGGAGATACCTGTTTGAACCAGGGCCGGGTGTATGATGGGTTTTGGCCCTGGCTGAGCACTGGGAGAGCTCCTGGCTATGGATGCCAGTTGACGGCGGTGACGTTCGTTGCGAAACGTCTCGCACCCCCTGTAGCTGGCAGGATGCGTTTCCCCACAATTAGCACAGTGGGGTACAACGCCCTGCTTGGCCTTTTTCGGGCAATCAGCCAGGCGGTGGAGGTCACCGCAAAGGACACACCGGGAGGTCATATTGCAGTTCCTAAAAGTGTGCCCCAACTGCTGGCAGTTGTAACATTGCGTTATGTTTTGGTTTGTTTTCAGGACCTCCACGGTGACCATCATATGGCACACCTCTCGTTCCTGTAGAAGTTTTTGGTTTTCGGTGGTCCTGTCAAGACTAACCTGAAAATTTGGCAGAGGCCTCCCACGTGAAATCATCTGTCGTACTTGGACGCCGGTGTAGCCTTTTAGGACCAGGTCCTCTTTCACGTAATCTTCCTCTAAGTCAGCTGGAAGACGTTTCATTACGTAGCGAAGAGGTTGATCCCCACGTGGAGTAAAACTGTAGTTTTCTACTCCGGCGTCCTTCAGGAGCTGCATTGTCGGGTTCGCGTCCTGCTTCCGTTGGAGGAAGAGCTTAAGGCAGTCCCTCGTCGTCTGCAATTTATATGTGCCGGCAGGAAGGGAGCCACGCAGGATGCGGAGGACCTTTACCGTGTGTTGGACGTCAGGGATTATTATTCTTGGTGGTTTCTGGTTGTCTGATGTTTTTGCTGCGTTGTTGGATGTGCTTGGGGCGGGAGTGGGGGTGGGAATGGTGGGCTGGGTGGTGTGTTTCTTCTGTGTCTGTGTTTGAATGGGGGCTTTGGTGGGGGGTAGCTTGGGGAAGGGGTCTCTAGAGGTGGAGGCTATTGCGGGTTGTGGTGGTGGATCCTCTGACGTCTCGTCGTCGGATTCTGCATCAATTTGTACCCTCAGCGGCGCGTAGGTGTTTCTCGTGGTGAGGGGATATGGCGGCGTTTTTTGTTTTGAGACGCGCTTGGGGCGCTGCTGGTCGGGACGTTCACTATCTGAATCGCTTTCCCGGCCGCTTCTTCTATTCCTCTTATTTCTTGCAGGCACTTGTTGCCACCCCTCGCTGAGGATGACTAATCGCCGCTTCTTGAGGGCATGCTCTTTGTAGCAGAACCCGAGGTCCTGTGCGAATTTTGAAAATTGTTGAGATTCCCCATCCATATTTGCCAGCACATTCTGGTAGTAGATGATCTCTCCCTTTAGTTCATCTACTTCTTTCTGAAGTTTCTCTATTTCCATTGCCTTACGCTCTTCCTCTATCATCTGGGTCTTCTTGGTTGGTTGGTCCGTGGTTCGTTGGCCGTTGGGAGCTGTAGTCAATGGGGCTGTAGTGGGCGGGACGAGTGCGGTGGCAGTCACGGCTGCTGCGCTGGATGCCATCACTTCCCTGACTCCGCTCTCGGCGGCCGGCGGATCAGGGGCATTCTCCATCCCCTTCTTGTTCCCGCTCCCAGTCGCAAGTGCTTCTGGGAGCCTCCACTTAGCGTGGGTACACTATATTTCGCGCGCTTTTTATACTGTCACTTACACACTATATTTACACTATAATTATACGTAGAATTATTTACACAGGGGACGGAGTACTATTGATACTCATTCACATATTAGTTATTGCACTTCACTCAAAATATACGTCCAGGTGTACACGGACACACTAAACAAAACACTATATAACAACGCTTATATAACTACACTCTGTACTCAATATCCCTAATCAAATGTGTGTGGAGAGCGCCACAGCCACTTGATAGTCTTTCCCGCCAAAATTATGGCAGTTGACAATGATCCCGCCAAACCGTTTCACGTGACCGTTTATCGCGCGCACCAACAAACTCCTCTTCTCACAACGGTCACAACACCTCTAAAAAAAAAGGGTATCTGGAGCACTTTACTTACAGTTACTCCTTCTCCGCTCTGGTCGAACGACGACGCGAGAATGAATGTGACCCTCAGCCAACACTCTTAGCGATGCTTGACTAACCAATCATAGTCAGGTTATACAATATCTCCTATCGTTTGTGTCAGAAATAACCTCAAATCAAACTTGTCCACCCCCAAAAGTGATTATAAAGCTACACTTGCAGTAATATTACATTCATTCATTTCTGTGTCTAACAGGAGTTAATTATTAAATGCTATCATAATATTCTGACACAGATCCAAAGTATACTGATGCAGAGAGGTCTCTAGTGGTCGAGTAAAGTAATGCTTGAAAATAGTGCAGTGGTCTGGAAGATTGGTGCCGAACACAGCGCTCGAGTGATGTGATCAGGGAACTATCAGTCGAGGAAATACCACGTGGTCCAGACTGATAGACACATCCTATGCATGAGTAAAAGAGGTTTTCCAAAAATTAAAAGTGCAACTAATGGGACAGGACAAAAATTTATGGTTACCATCCAGGTAAGATTAGGAAACCTGTGCCTTTGAATTAAATCACAGGCCAAGAAACCAATGAAATGAGGAAAATACATGCTTCTAATAGATTTACGATCAATGGCATTACAGATCACGTCAAGGAATATTCATTCCACAGTGTGCAGATCAATTATAAAATATGGCAGCCAAACCAAGACTCTATAAATAAACGAACTGCCACGTAATCGTCACCTACAAAAGAAGGATTCCAAAAAGAATACACGGCCAACTCAGGAAAACGATATATGAAAAATACGTTACATCAGAGGTGGATGATTATGAAGGCTCGTGGTTTGGTCCTGAAATTGAAGAAGAAAAACAAAAGTTGGTGCTAGAGCATCCCACTGTTAAAACCCTTCTATATTATTAAAGGTTCTGTCAGATCTCTCTGTAGCCAATAGTAGGACGGGTCTTTGAGTCTGGGAACCAACAAAAGCTGCATAACTGCCATAATTATTGTCAAAATATGGTATAGAAACAACATTTGGATACACACCGACCTTATCAATACAATGCAATTAATAAATGCACTGAAATCATTTGAAATAATAATATGATATGTAAAGAATAGAAAAGGGATTAATTTTCCTTCTTAAAGAGCTATGTCTGACTCTGGCAGCAACACAGATGCCCATAGAAAGCTTACTGACAATATAAATTGTACAAAAACTATTTGGACACATTGAATTTTTTTTTTTTCAATTAACGTCCTCCAACATTGCGTCATATCGGACGGTGAGTGAATGAAACGGGTGAAATGATGTTCAAATGAGCCCGAGGTCCATGGAGCTTTAAGTTACCCGACATTCGTCTTCTCAGGGTAGGGAAAACCTCGGAAAAAAATCTTACCCGGATAACTTACCCTAAGCGAGATTCGAACTCGCGACCTCTTGAAAGTGAGGCAGACACGCTAACCATCACGCTATCGAGGCGGGCAGGACAGGACACATTGAAGTTAACACTAGTGTTAGAATATCTCAATAATTACATATACTAGAGTATTTAAACAATAATAATTTGTTTTAACAATAGGAAATTCTTAATTCCTTCTTAAAGAACTAATTTAAACTCCCTAGGCACAGACATCTGCATAGAAAACTGTTCGTTTCATCAATGAAATTTAAAGTTACTTAAAATTGCCTTAACACTTAACTCTTTAGGGTTACATTGCATTGACGTTGGTACATAAATGATTTCCACATGTTTTCCCCATTTTGTTTAGAATTTTCACTCTACATGTATAATACATATTCTTAAATAAATCTTTAAAATTTGAGAATAAAAATATTACAATTAACTTCATAAGTTGCAAAGTGTGAGGTGTCCCCCTCATAACCTATAATATACATAGTAGAAGTAAAAAGGTCTGATGTGTTGCACTCACAGGACTTTCTCTACTCTTGTACTGACCATTCTTACAAACTTATTCCTATATCTTCTTCGTGTTAGTTAAGATAAACATTTGTACAAATTATTGCTTATTTCCTTGTAGGTGAAATGGGAATATTAGAATACAGTAGGATTTGTGCGATAGTCAAATATTTTAAAACTTTCAGATCATGTTCTCTTTGTTCGCTTAACACATAAAAAACTGAACAACGATGTTCCATTTCACGAAAGTTTTAAGTTTTCCGAAACCACCACAAATAACAAGAAATATCTCTGACATGGTTCACTCGACAAGAAAATTTAATTAGACATAAATTGTGTTTTAACGAGATAAAGGTTTTTTGTATAGTAAAATTTTGTCTATCTCTTTACGAGTTATTCAAAAGTTATCCAGAGTAAATAGGACTACCTAGGCTTAGCCAGAAAATTTAAAATATACATTTCATTTGTCATACAAATATCTTAAACATACATAATTTTAATAAAAATCGTTAGTCATTTTCAAGAAAAGCAGAAGTTTCGAAAAATTTTCCATGTAAAGGGTAGTTTATAGTGGGGCTATTTTCTTCGTGTCGCATTCTTGAAAGACATTAAACTAAAATACCAACTTTTGTTTTTAACCGACTTCTCGTTTCTGAGTTATGCTGTCCACAGACTGACAGCCAGACACACAGACACACACACGGACCTTTTGCTAAAAATGTTCTTTTTTTGATTCAGGGGATCTCAAAACATATATTTGCGGTGAAATCTCGACATAAAATGTTTGGTGGAATACAATACTTCTTCCACTTACTGGTAGAGAAAGTAAATTGTGATTTACCATATGAATATAAACTTACGTGTGTCAACCAAATTGTTTTTCGTTTGAGCGACAGAAAAAAAGCTTAATCTGAAAGATAAGAGATCACATGTTGTTTTTACCTCCTAAAAACTTAGATGCTCTTTTCTTCCTTTCGGGATGACTAGCTCTGTACCGTTGATTAAATAACTTTCGTTTTGCAGTCAACGCACTTTCTTTTAATCCAATGCGTTGCTTTGAAGTTTGTAATATGCTAGATGGGTTTCTTTCCACAGATTAACAATTTTAAAACTTTATCTTGAGCTTCAGAAGTCCATAAAAAGTAATATTATACTCTTCAGTGGCACACTGGCATGTTAAAACACTAGAATGTTCTTTTTCTTCTTTTTCTTACCACCATTATTGGTGAAACAATTATTTTGTGTTTATTTGTAGCTTCTACTAAGCGTGTTTCAACGTTTTTTATGTACTACTCTACAACTGAAAATAAATGCATGTAATATAATGTAAGCAAAAGCATTTTCAAAACGAAAAAAAAATATTTCCTTCAACATTCACAATCTGGAGCTTCTAGTGGTAAATTTTAGGTATGCACTCACATGACTTTCTCTACTCCTGGACAAACCATTCTTGTTTCTTATCCTTTCTGAAAAGTGGTCCTAATTACTTTGATTAAAATGTCATATGCTTAAGATTTTTAACGAAATGTACATCTTGATATTTTTGGGGAAACCTCTGAAGCCCTTTTGATTCTGAATAATTTTTTACATAACTGATAAATCGTAAGAGATAGACAAAATGTTACTGCACAAAAAATGTAGATCCTGTTAAAGCATACAGTTTCATAACATTTCTTTTGCGAATTTAACATTTTCAGGTATTATTTTTATTGGTTTTTGAAATTTTCTAATACTTATAACTTTCTCAAATGGATAGTCGTTATTGTTTTTTTCCCTTCTGCTCAAGCAAAGAGAATGGACTTTTAAAACCGCCACATTACAATCAACTCGTAAAAGATTTGTCTATTATATTGACATATTCAACAAGCTTTCGTAATACAGGGTGTGGACGATATATAAAAATAATGGTGGGTAGAGAAAGTCGTGTGAATGTAAAAACAATATTTTTAGGACTTTGGTTCATTTTAAAATTTAAATTGAATTTTCTTCACATGAAATTATTCGGAATCTCTTATTTCTCCTATTGACCTATTAATTGATTATTTGCAATAGCATCTTTGTGTGTTACTGATATAGTAATTAACGTTTTGACACCCATTAGAATATTTTTTTCTGACGATATTTTTCCTTTCCTAAAGATGTGTTTTTGTTCACCGTATACGTAAGGTGAAAGCGTTTTGCGGTATCTCTGCACTCCCTTCTTTGCCTTAACAACGGAAATCTTCCATAAGGCCAAGAGAGATACAATATTTCATCCGACCAAGACAGAGAACAAGAGTTTGTTGTGGTAGACCACAATTAGATTTCTATATATTTGTTGCACAAGGTGGGACACAGGTGGCATTCTGTCACGGACTCCTTCAGCAGTCACTAGCAGCGAGAAGGAAAGAGGTCTCAAAGCTCCAACTGTCAGCCATAACTTCAACTTTGCGCCACAAACGGATGCATATGCCCCCAATGTCCCCTAACTCAAACGACGTTAACATTTTCTTTATGTATACTTTTGTAATATGAAGCGACTGGGCTGTATGATTTAGGAGCTCCTAGCATAATTTATTTCGGCAGGGAGGGTGGGAGGGAGGGAATCGGAGGAGAGCTTCCTTAATACCAACTCTCCCCCGACATTGTATCAGGATGTATCGCTCCATGGAGAAAGTAGGGAGAGGAAAATGAATCTCTGTAGAGACAGAAGGAACATTTACCCAAACCTAACTCAGGTACTCCTGGGCAGGCTTGGGCGAGGTAGAAATAATGTCTCTTCAAGAAGAATAAAAATTGTTTCTGACGTAAGTGAAATTGATATTCCCCAGTTCAAAAACAATTATTAAATATTACCTGCATTGTAAAATCAATTATTCACAGCCATTAGCAAAATGATTCACCAAATTATGTTGCATTTCTACTTTTACATCGGTCTGGGTGGCTCAGTTGGTTAGACGCTGGCCTACTGATGCCACGGTCACGGGTTCAAATCCAGGGCAGACTTAAAAACGACCGCTCCATGTCAGTAGATTTACTGGCATGTAAAAGAACTCCTTCGGGACAAAATTTCGGCACACCGGCGCCGCTGATGTGGTCCTGGCAATTGATAACGTCGTTAAACAACGACTTATTGTTATTATTTATTTATGTTATGTCTTTTATTTCTGGTATTTATTCATCCATTTAATTATTTGTAACAAGTTAATTTGTTATTTTTTGATCGATTTTGTAACAGGGTGGAAGTGAAATAATCTTGCAGACTGAATAACATGAAACTCTAACACCAAGAAGCTGTAAGGTTTATAATTTTCTAAGAAAAATATACTTTCATCCAAAACATTTATCACCTTATTGGGTTACTGTTGACTAAAGGTACTTAATTTATGACTGTATTATTTAAAAACCGAACAAAGGACAACTTTTCCTATCGGATATTTCAGTAGAATGGATGGCTTTTTGTGTAAATTACATTATAGAAGTCTATAATTTGTTGTATGCTTAATTTTGTTAGTACTGTCAACATCGTATCAGCTACTTTTGCTTTCTTCCAATATCAGTGTAGATCGCAAGTAAGTTTACTTAGTCGTATGCAATTTTCAATTGCACTTGCACTAATGAATCAGGCATGAATGGCAAGTAAGTGTAAATTTTGTTTACCTTCGTTTCTTGAAATTTCTTGCAAATTTCACTAACTCTAGTTTTTCTGGCATTCATACGTGCTGGAATGAAACACATTAGTGTTTGAAACGGATGTACTAAACATTAAATAGAATCGTACACTTCCCGGTTATCCTAACCTATAAACAATTGCACATACATTTTAGGTATACTGCAATGGAGTGAAATTAACATTCTACATTCTACTTTCGTAATGGTTTATCAAGTGCCACATTTTTAGATTCAACACAGAGTAAGCTATTAATAGCGTAAGATGTATTTCACATAAGATTGCCATAACCTATGTAATGCTTGTTTTCATTTTAAATAAAGCTCTGCATTGTCACATAAATAGCACTAAAGTAGGCATTGGGTCATAATTACACAATTATGTATACAAATACCTTAAAACTGTTTAATATCAGTAACAGTTTCACGCAAGTTTACTATGAATAAGCCTCTCAAATAGAATAGGCCAAGTATTCAGGCCTTTAAATACACCAAATAAAATCTTAGTAATTTCGCAGGAATGCAGGATTCGGCGTAATATTTGTTTACGGTACAATGACCAATAACCTCACTTTTCTGGTGTCCTACGTGCCAAGGACAAAACATATGAACTCGATACATGGCTAACGTTACTTAAATGGTTTTATACAGCGTCAGAATGGTTCATTGAGTCGCCAGTAGGATAAGACTAGTCACTCAACAAGCTGCGCCACGTTGCCACATACTCCTTTCTTACCTTTAAATACGAGCACCTAATTAACAATGCATTTAATTAAAAGAAAGCATAAGAATTTTTGTTCATTTACACCTATTCCCTCACCTTCTTTTGTCTGTAGCATTATTTGACTTCCATCCTGTATGTATTAATTATAACCTTAACACGCCATTGGATGCAACAGGGTTCAAATAGTTTTGGAGAATTAATAATAATAATAATAATAATAATAATAATAATAATAATAATAATAATAATAATAATAATAATAATAATAATAATAATAATAATAATAATAATAATAATAATAATAATAATAATAATAATAATAATAATAATAATAATAATAATAATAATAATAATAATAATAATAATAATAATAATAATAATAATAATAATAATAATAATAATAATAGTAATAATAAAAATAAATTTAACCTGGAGGAAAATAATTGTGGGTACGGTTTGAACTTGGCTTACTTAGGAAATGCTGATTGGTGCTCGATAAAAAATAATCTGATGTTATATTCACATCACATTTTACACACTACACGCGACTACTTAACAAAACACGACCTGTCCACTCCACACTAACCTATTTAGCACGACTAAACGGACGAGGACTTACGCCACAAATACTACGAAAACTTTATACTGCACTAATAAGACCACAACTGACTTACGCAGCTGTAGCCACCATGCCACTAATAACCACCGAAACAATGAACAAAATTAAATCCTTTGAGAGGAGGTGCATCAGAACTGCCCACAAACTTTTGCCCTCATTCAAGACAAACACACTTTACAACTACACACACACAACACCCATAGATACACACATAGCCAAACTTATGATAAAATACATACACAATGCACACACCAGACAATACAGAAGAACACTCATCAACACCGCACAAAAAATGAAAACCATAACACAAACAGAGAAACAAAAATCCTCCTCTCATAACACTAATCGACGTTTACGACAAATACCAGCAACAAGAAGAAGACAGACTACAACAACACCTTCAACACTTCCAAAACATCTAAACACATAATAAACATAAACACTTAATTTAAAAACACACACATAAACCTAACACACAAACACACAAGCACACAAAAGTTACCGATGAGCTGTTCCAGTAGACATACAAACTTGACAAAAACTACTAGCACAAACATCTTATACTTCTTAGGCATAATTCTTGGGTAGACGACAGGCCATGCAGCTAGGGATGACCAAACACACACATCACCCATCCAAACACAAAACCCACAACACCAACACGCATTCAGGCACTCGCCACTGAAATCCGCCGCACGACCAAATATAAAAACACAACCACTAGGCTGAAGAGGGGTGCCCCTGAACAGCCAGGGCATGTCGAAAGACATGCCCAAATAACTTCTTCATTCATTCACATCACCCGCGATCATTAACTACTTTCTCTGCTACGCATTAAGAGTAAGTAAAGGAAGTATTGCTTTCACTAAAAAAACTCGACGTTTTACCGTAAATACATGTTTTGAGGCCCCGTCCCAAAATGAAAGTTAGCTGAAGGTCCTTGTGTTTGTTGTGTGTTTGGATGTCTGTACATAGCATAGCTGAAAAACGAAAACTTGTTTAAATAGCGAACTTCGGACTTTGGTTAATCATCTCCCAAGTAGACATGACCATTGTGAAAAAAATCCTCCCACCCAAACCAGCTTTCACATGAAACACTTTTTGAGAATTTTTAAAAATGGCTTAAATTTTAGATTAAAATGTTACTGATATTTTCATGAAAAATGAAATGTATATCTTGAATTTTCTGATAGCAGACTCTGAAGTCACTAACATTCTGAGTGACTTGCATAACTGGCAAACCGTAGGAGACGGACAAAATCTTACTTATAAAAATGGTAAATCCAGTCTAAGCAAGCCACTTAACATCAACACCGCTAATGTATTAGTCCGTGCAGCATGTGGAGAACAGCTATCTAACAAAGAGGGCAGTATGTGTCTGGGAGAGGCGCCGTGCGCCTGCTGGCCAAGTTTTGTAGTAAACGTACTGTATCTTGGCCCGTGCCTTGTTCTCTTCTTTGTAACCATCACCGTGTTCATCAACGTCTTTTACTCCTATTACATATTTTCTTCCTACCGAGAGTTATGGAAATATATCCCAAATCTATAGGTACTTAATATAGCAGTCGCTATCTTTGTGCCCGGCATGTCTATTTCTCAGGCTAAACTCTGAACTGTAATTCGTTTTTAGATCAAAATACATCATTGTGTAACAGACCACATTTATTTTGTGTGCAGTTCCATTGGGTACAAAAAGTTTGATCAAAAAAGCTTGACTTTTCATGATTGGCTTAGGATCTTCACGAAATGTCGAGTTTTAGCAATAGCTGCTGTGGTCACTAAAACCTGATTATTATTACGATGCTCTAAGGGCTAAGATTAGAAAACTGAGAATATTTCTATCGTTCATTAACGCCTGTATAATGTTAAATCTCGGATAGCTTATAGTAAGTTTCTGCCTCATGGAGCTCAGTCGTTGCTGTTCTGTAATGTTAGGATCGAGGGAAAAAAAGGGGGGTTGAAAAGAAATTAATCGGTGTCAAGTTGGTAGCCATGGCCGACTTAACTGGAGGAAGAGGAGACCGAGGGAACGGGGAGGAGGAAATGACGAATTGGTTCCTGTCTCGTTGCCGAGCCATCTTCCCCACAGTTTACTTGAGAAAGTTGAATTAACTTGGAGCAGAATGAGACACATGGGGTCACTTGCTTAGCTGTAACGTCATCTTGCTCAAGAGATGCACTACAGGTCCACGCCTCTTACACGAAACTGAGATTGGCTCCAGCAACCCAACCCAACTTATCATCAAGCAACACGCTTGCTTCACTCCACGCAAAAAGTTAGCATTCAAATTCGACCATTTTTACAAGCTGTTATTCATCTTGCAATCGTTGTATGTTCGGGTCAAATCTTGCAACTAAATTTTAAAGCAGTATCCTTAACTGACAACTAAAATTTTGCATACATGTTTAGTTTGGATGACAATTCATGGATAGCCGTGGCTGATGAAAAAGACAGGCTACGGCGCAAACTGAGGTGACGACTGATCATGACCCAATGAAGTAAAACACAATCGCCTAATATATCCATATTGTGACTTTTGGTTGTGGGTGTGAAGTAAAGAAGACAGATGTAGTCAAGATAAAGAAACACTTTTATTTCCGTAAACAGTAACTTTGTACACTCGTTGCAACAACAAGAAAGTCTTTTCTGATTCTCCAACAGCACGGCTCCGAACTCGTAACACAAAGAACTAACTCTTCTCCGTCGGCACGACCCCTCAACCTTCACATACGTCTGACTGCCTCTTCTCACACTTTACCGCTATTTATATCTCCCAGGCACTATTCTGGAAGCTTCAGGAACGTTCACTTATTGCGGTGAGATACAAAGTAGAAGATTCCAGTAGCCTCTATCCTTTTCTCTCTTTCGGCAAGCGCCCCAACAATGCGGTCATTCTCTATCTCTTTCCTTCGGCTCCTTCGCGGCAGCGCCGACAACAATGCGATGGGCGACACCGCTGCTGTCGGCAACCAGATGCGGCGGGCGCGGTGACAATATTTTAAACGAACCAAACACAATTATTGCTCGTCGACGTCATAAAGATGCAATTTCATCATGATGGTATAGAATCTTAGCTATGTATCAGACTACCATTACTACGTGACGTCATGTGACGTCATTCTAAAACCAATATGGCGGGCCATCTAGTTATTTTTTATGCATTCTCGTGATATGGGTATCAAATGAAAAGATTTGCTGAGAATAATACGAATAAAATAAATTATTAATACAATTTTTTAAAAACAACTTTTTTATTTAACTTGCGATGTTCGTATGTTCGGGTCAAATCCTCCAATTGAATTTAAAGTAGTTGTCCTCAACCCATGGATCTGAAATTTTGCATATACGTTTAGTTTGGATGACAATGCATAGTTAGCTATGTGACGTCACTCTAGATCCAATATGGTGGACAGTTCAAAATGGCGGTCTAGTTAGTTTTTACGCTCTCCCATGATATAGGTATAAATTAAAGGGCGGGCTGAGAAGAATACGAATAAAATAAGAAATAAATTAATAGTAAAAAATTTAAAAGCAAGCTTTATTTAAATGCTCTAAGAAGAAGAAAATAAACTTTAAATTAAATCAAATCCACTAATTTATTACACTTATACAATTTATATGATATAAAAGATAGATTTACCTATCTTATAAAAAACATTATTTTTTCTTAGAACTACTTAAATCAGGTCAAGTTACATATAGTATGCTTGTTCATCTACACAGGTAAATCTCGCGACAAGCTTTTGTATCATATAAATTGTATAATGTAATAAACTGGTGGATTTGATTTAATTTGAAGTTTATTTTATTCTTTTCAGAACATTTAAATAAAATCTTATTTTTTTTAAAGACTTTTACTATTAATTTATTAATTATTGCAGCTCAAGTTACCCGTTGACTGAGTGCAGTAGTTCCAACAATTGTTTGCTCTGCCAATGATTAGAGAAAAAGCAACTGACACACTGAAGCAGATACATATTAAGGTATTTATCAAAATATTTGCCGTAAATTTCTAACGCACTGTATTTTCTCAACTCATTTATTCCTAAAACCAAAATTGCTATATTAAAATAAACAGAAGTTTAATTCAGATAAATAGATTGGTCGAACTATCCAAGTACTAGATTTGTCTGTTTTTAGTATTATGTGTTAGAAGGTAGCGATGTATGGCAATATTTAAGGAACAAGACATGCGACATATTTAAACGCTAATGATCCTAAAGCTCCACAATATGCCGTATTCGCATTCTGCACGAATAATTTCCTCTCGCAGATACTTAGTTCCCATCATCTTCCACGTGGTGCTGGCATGCACTCGGCGGAGTGATACATTAACATTAGTGCACTTCTGCTTTCAACTTATTTCGCTGTCAAGTTTAAGGAGTTAAAGGCACCATTCTGGTACCTCTACATTGCCGATTATGGGGACTGAAAATACATTATAAAATTTTGATTTGTGCACTCACATGATTTTGCTGCTTACACTTGTACAAAATACCTACCCTCCCCGTATGAAGGACTAACACCTCCTTGGACTTACAAGCCCATGCCTAGGATCAGATGTCTGTTGGGGAGAAGACGAACCTATGGACCGGACAGAGTGAAGACCTGGAAGTGGATGGTCAGCCCAGCACCAGATATGAGAGTGAGGAAGAGGATGATGTGAAAGGCGGGCGAAATGGATGCACGGAAAGGCGATGGTGGAGTAGTTGGAATGAGTGGCGGGAGAACACGGAGAAAATCCGCACAGACGCCGCTTCGCCCAGCACTATTACCACAGGCGGGCCACTGGGGTCGAACCCGCGCCACCTTGGTGACAGGCAAACTGTCTAATTACTCGGCCACGGCAGAATGAAAGAATACATTAAGCGATAATCAAATCTTTTTAGAGCTGATCATTATGTGATAATGTAGACACTCCATTTTATTTATATGCCTAGGACACGAAAAACGAATGATGACTTCCCATTTGAGAAAAGTGTAAGTGCTCAAAAATTCAAAGAAATAACAAGAACTATCTCCACAAAAAAGAATGTATTGGACATAAATTGTGTGCTTTAAAGGGATTCATAATTCGTCTATCTATACAGTTTAGCAATTATACAAAGGACATCCAGAGTTAAAGGCACTTTTCCAAATATTTAAGATATAGATTTCATTATACAGGAACGTATCTAAAACACATAGTATTCAATCAAAATTGTGAGAGAAATTTTCGATAAAATCAGAAATTTCCAAAAATGTTCCACATCTGGGATGGGGAATTTTTTTAACATTTGTCTCATATTCTTAGAAGATGCTGAACTTAAATACCATGGCTGGTGTTTAACTGGCGTTTGGTCTTTGAGCCACACTGTTAACAGACACATATACATACACACGGACACATACTCACCCGGAAATTTGTCTAAAAATGCGTTTTTAGAATTCAGGGGGTCTCAAAACATGTATTTCCGGTGTATCAGTTTTTGGAGTGGAATACAATTGGCTAAGTTCTCCTCCTTACTATTAACTAATGGTGGAGAAAATAAAAAGATTGCAGTAGATATTAAAGCAATTATTCCTAATTTATTAGGAATAGCACGTAAATTCATAAGCAAATAAAAAAATATCACAATTGCTGAATATAAACAGGGGCGATTAAAGGGTCAGCAAGGTTGAAATTATTAAAAATAACCCGATTAGAGTTAACAGTCCCGGCAGAATAAAAACACCTGGCCCGTGTGGGGATCGAACCCACGACCTTCGCGTTATTAGCACGACGCTCTAACCAACTGAGCTAACGGGCCACATATGTGTGTGACCTCACTTCCGCTATTCATGTTTCAAGATCCTACTTATACGGAATGGACAATTTGAAAGTGACACCATAGCCAAAGAGGCAGATATGCTTAAAACTCAAACATTGTGTGATTAGGGTAGTTCACACTAGGCTTTCATTAGTTTGTGGTATTTAGGCAAATTAGATATATAAAATATAAAAGGATACTACAACTTCAAATTATATTGCGTGAAGGACCTATGAATATCATTTATTCAGTGGGTGATTTATGACTTACAATAACTGAATGACAGCTTGCGGAGAGGAACTTAGCACCTCGACCGAAAGACTAACAGGCCACCTCCTGGGAGGATGGATGAGGCGAATGAATCCTAAGGGCGACCGGAAAGTTGCCACGACAGAATAGAGGGCAGAATCCCAACAGTTTTCCAGTTATAAGCACCCCGGTGGAGGCTGGCTTAGCTCCCCTCTCCCCTCGGGCTTGTACCAGTCCATGGGGGCCCTGAAACCACTGACTCGCTTTCTAATCTGAGGGACGATATATTCAGAGCGCATTTGTTCTCCCTGCCGTGCTGCTGCCGCGACACTCGCCGACGCTTCCAACACTGAAAGAAATCTAACGGGATGAAGGGTGAAATGAAATGATCTATGTAACGAAATGGAAACTAGGAGGATATATATACTCTTTCCAGCTTTTGCCTGGCGACCCCGGGAAACCTCCGGAAAAAAAAAAAAAAAAAAAACTAAGGAGGTCGAACCCGCGACCTCCCCAATGCGGGTCATAGTCGTTACCACCTGAGTCATCCCACTTGGTTACAACATTGTATTGGCCATTGAGCAGTTATTTCAACAAAAAAGAGGGTTCGCTCACTTTTCGTGACTCTCTAGCTCAAATACAATGACGATTAAGAAAGTATAGGACTGAACATCAAGAAGTCTACTAATTTTTATCTTACTGTCTTTCTTGTTTGCAAGGTTCCCCACAATTCCGCATGTGATGTCTTATTTCATATAAGTATTAGTTTTAACTGGAATGAAATATTTGCAAATAAACATTCAAGGCCTGTGGTTTAACGGATCCATATATTTGTGGTATATCATACTGCAGATAGGGTGCGCAGCTTCCCTTCAACTTCACTTCTTAGTCCTATATTTAATTCATTCACATTTGCATGTTGAAAATGTGAACTCATATTTGGAAAATATTGAAGTTTGGAAACTTTTATCATAGAAGCCTTACGTAAGTACAGGTGTTAGTTTCAGGATATGGGAACGATTTGTTTACGTGCGTGCAGAATGATGACAGAGTCCCCAACATGACGGCTGCAATTAACACCAACATTTACCTGCATTTACAAAGTGAATGTTTCAGGACCCGTTGATATTCAGTCAACTAAAAGGACTGAATATCTCCAAAAATAACTAGAAAGCAGTTGCCTTTTGGTATATTCTAATATCTCGCGCTGTCTGCAACATTTAACAATATATTTAAAGGACTAAGGCCTCAAGAATAATTATTACGCACCAGCTAATCTCTCTTTCTCTCTCCCTACAGTGCAACATACTGTAACTGAAATTAATAAATCAATTTTCAGTTTATCTGGTTAAAAATTATTAGAATCATTCGCCATTTTAAGAAGTTTTAGTGCACGTTTTCTAAAAATGGCTCGACGGAAAAGAGAGAAAAGGAAAAAAAATGCGCTCACAAGGGGAGTTGCGATTAGATATAAAAACTTCGGGTGCAGATTACATTTAGTAACATATTTGTGGGTAAACAAAAGCAACTAGCCCGTATGTGGATCGAACCCACGACCTTCGCGTTATTAGCACGACGCTCTAACCAACTGAGCTAACGGGCCACCGCCTTGGTCTTATTTAGTTATGCAATACTATATAGCGTTTCACTCTTAGAAGACAGTATGGAGTTAAATGGGACATCTCTGTCTCTATCTAGCGCATACAAGTTGCCATTAGCCGCGTCCTTTTCTACCCTCGCTCTGTTGCCACATTCCTAATAGCATGGTATAAATATTCATTTGTTATAAATTTCAGGTTTGAACACATTATCCTATGCAGAATTTTTTTCTCTATCAGGTTATATCCTTTTCAGAGTCATTATACATTTCTATAGGTCCAAATTTCTTCAGAAAACGGTTTTTTCAATAGAAGTCCGATATTTGCTGTTTCTACACTCATCACGCACTAACTAACAAACTAACTGCTAGAATGCATCTATATTTTTTTCTTAGGAAGAGTAAACTATAGTGCTACTACCTGCCTACTTTGAATTCTCTATGTTTACCCAGTTAAGGGTTATAATTTTTTAAATTAAATGTTTTCGGAAAATTTTATATCTGTGCACTGCAAAAGTTACGCAGTGTGAAACTTTTTTGTTATTGAGTTTACATCAGGGAACCAGCGAGAACAAATGTTGAGGAAGGTTGGAGAAAGTTTTTAAAATAAACCAAAAGGCAGTAACCTCTTTCTTTTATCCAATAAGGCAAACAAAAGGTATTCATCTATTCAGCGTCAGACCTGACACAGAAGATAGTATAAGGAGCAGCACTAGCATTAGTTCGAAAGAAGCCGTGTGTGTAACTGTGAGCTGTTATTGCGTTATTTGTTTAATATTTTTGTAAATATTTGTAGTTATGGAGGGGGAAGCTAGGAAGAGACGATATGTTGGTAAATTAAGAAGTAAGGAACGCCAAATAATTATGAATCTGTTAGATTATTTTTGAAGCAAAATGCTTGGCAGTAAAGGCAGTAAAAGAAACAGCTAAGGCTATCGGGTGTTCAGAAGTAGTAGTGTGTATGATTAAAAAGGAACTAATGGAAGGACCTCTAAGAACGCCATCGAAAAAGAAAGCAAAAGGGGCGGGACTACACAAAACGCTAGGTTAACGCAATATGATTGAATAGTGCAAGGTGGAGTGCGGCGAATTGTTCATTCTTTACAGTTTGCAAATATTCCACCCATGCTGAATATAATTTTGTCACAGTTCAACAGTGATGAGACCCTACCAAATTTCTCAAGGGCCACTCTGATTTGGGGTTCGAATATGAAAGAAAGGGTAACAAGTGCATATTAATAGAAAGAGACGATATCGATATCATCAGATGGCGACATAAATATCTAAAAGACGTAAAAGGTTTAGGGACCAGGGGAAATCAATTGTTTATACAGACGAGTCATTTGTAAATTTAGGTCATACAGTAACAAAGGCGTGGAGGGATACCAAAGTTAAAAGTGTCCGTCTCAAGCAGCAATTGAAGGACTAAGTACAGGACTCAGGCCACCCCGAGTCGCTCGCGGAGAGAGATTCGCAACTAGTACATGTTGCAACACTGCGCTCCATTTAACGTGTACTGTCTTTTAAGGGTGAGACGCGCTTTAGTAGCAAGTATACTAGACCTTGTTTTTGCGAATTGGTTTTTATAGAATCGAGGAAAGGAAAAATTTACGTCACACAAACACTATTGGACCAGATTTGCAGTGTTACATATTTTACAAGATCTGTAAAAGATGTTAAATTGTAATTTTTGCATCATAATCTAGCTCGTTGACTTTTCTGAAGTTATAGAGCTTTACAGACACTGCATACTAACTGCAAGTTGCATATCAAACACTTTCTACTATTCACTATACTTTTTTTAAGACCAGAAGTCAAATATTTATAATAATGCTGGCATCGTTATTTCACTGTTCAGATTATTGCTGTCACTTTCTGAACGTCTAGATAACCTAATTTTCATTTTAAAACACTTGATGGAGTTGACCTAACCTCTTTTGTAGCACATGGCTCAGCGACCACGAAGACTGAATATATTTATTTGCTATGAAGGTTTGCTTACGTTGCTCTTATTATGAATAATTACAAAACGGTGGGCATTTTACACAGAACTATTAGGAATCAAAATTTATGTAAAGTTTGGCCAGTTAGTTAAAACTAAATAAATGGCAATAAAAACGGATTTTCTTCCTGTGCTGCCTCCTGGTGAGAGTAATTAGGAGTGTCTTAGGAAAAAGAGGGAAGCATAACAATACACTTGTTCACAAAGTTTATTCACATCTCTGTTAATAGCTTAAGGTCTGCTTCAGTTCCGACAAAATACACGCAAGTATAATTATTGCATATAAATACCAAACAGAAGAAGCTAAAGCTACGACAATTCTGTTTATATCTGACATAAGTTTCAAGCTTTTAATTAACTGTTAATATTCGAGCGTTAATCTAGTATTTACTAAGCGACACGATGAAATCAAAATTTTCTAAAGGTGTTCTACTGAAGGTGTATTCTAGGTTGTAGGTTTTTGTTAAAAATCTCGTATGGTAACCTTCAAGAATGCTGAACACGACTGATGTTTAACCGACTTTTAGTTTTTGATTATGATATTCACACGCGCGCACACACACACACACACACACACACACACACACACACACACACACACACACACACACACACACGGACATTTTTCTAAACATACCTTTTTAGAATTGAGGATACACAAAATATGTACTTCCTATGAAATTTCGGTTGCAGGTTTTGGAGTGGAATACAATTGGCCTTTTTCTATTTCTAATAACATTGCAGTAGATATAACTAAAACAATTATTCGTCCTAATTTACTGGGAATAGGACATAAATTAATATGAAAATAAAAAATCTCACAATAGTTCAATATGAGCAAGGGCTATTAAAGGTTGAGCAGGGGTGAAAATGTGAAAGATTCGCCGATTATAGAGAACGGTCCTGGCGGGATAAAAATAGCTGGCCCGTGTGGGGGTCGAACCCACGACCTTCGCGTTATTAGCACGACGCTCTAACCAACTGAGCTAACGGGCCACTGTGGTATGCATATTCCGTTATTCAAAAAATTGAAGGGGATGGGAAAACAAACATGCCACGATGGCTACATTACCTACAAGTCATAAAGGCGAAATAGGTAAGGATGCCAAGATTAAAAACGCGTTAAACAAAAAAGTTCCGACCCTTTTTATATCTAAAGAGGGTAAGACCTCTGGGGAAATCTATAAAAAGATAGGCGAAATAATCAATCCCGTGAAGGATAAAATACATTTTAAATCTATTAAACCCTTGAAACAAAGGAAGGATGTTGTAATCGAGGTTGAAACCGAAAATGATATAAATAAATTGCTAAACCATCCGGTACTAACCAAAGAGTTGAAAATAGAAAAACCTAAGAAATTTTTACCAAGGTTAATATTTTACGATGTCCCAAAGTATATCGAGAAAGAGAAACTTAGCGATTTAATTTACGAACAAAATTTGGCCGAAGATATATCACGCGAGCAATATGACAAACTAATTAAACATAGATTTTTAACAGGGCCCCGTAGGGAAGATGCGGTATATCATGTTTTCGAAGTAGACAATAAATTGAGAACACTAATTTTAAACAAAGGTAGGCTCTACATAGATTTTGCGTGCATAACAGTTAAAGACTTCCTTGTGGTACCCCGTTGCAACAAATGCCAAAATTTGGGTCATGTCATGAAAATGTGCACATTAGACAAAAAGGTATGTGGACATTGTGGGGAACAGGATCACATAAGGAAAGAGTGTGAAAAGAAGCGACTGCCGGGGGTGTGTATAGCATGTAAATCTAGGAATAAGAATGAAAAATGTAAGAAACCAAATTCTTCAGAGTGTGAAGTTTATAAAACGTTGTTATTAAGACAGATACAAAGGACGGACTATGGCCAGTAACGTGGACAGTAATAGGGATAACTTTATAACAGGTATGGTTTCACTTGCTCTTTTCTTATTTCTCGTGTTTTATGTTAGTTTTAAACTATCAGTGACATGTAGCGTAACACAGTTTTATTGTATTTTAGATATAATATGTTTCCTGTACCGATTAATTGTGTTTTATATGTTTTATCTTATTAACATGGGTATTTGTTTTTTACGTTTTTATCTTTCATACGTAGAGTTTTATTTTCGAATAGTTTTAAGATTAAATTTTGGGGTTTTTTATATTTTTGATGTTATAAATTTTTACTTGTTTTTAAATTTTAACCGTATTTTATCTTATTTAACTAACATGTGTATCTGTATTTTATGTTTTTACTTTTTATATGTTGAGTTTTATCTTCGAATAGTTTTAAAATTGATTTTGGAGGTTTTTTATGTCTCTCACGTAACAAATTTTTACCTGCTTTTAGATATTAACCGTATCTTTATATTTATACCTCTAATATTTTTATGTCTTTAACATATGTTACCGTTTTAAACTACTGGGTTCCTGATTTTTTGACCTCTGATTATGTTGTAAAGAATTGCCTACTTTTGTCTGGTACCGTTTGGTTTCTACATTGTAGTGATCTTATTTTTATAGAATATAGATGGTTTTATGTAGCTTGTTTTTACTATTTTAATGGCATATTTTATTAAATTGAAGGTAGGACAACTAAACTGTGCCAGGTCTAAGTTGGTAATGAGTGAGGCCAGAAAATTAGTTGAGGACATGTCGCTAGATATTTTATGCTTACAAGAGCCATATTCCAGAGATGGTACCGTACCACATATGCCCATAAATTGTAATACAATTATACATAGGGATAATGCAATGGCGTGCATAATTATGTTGAACAAACAGGTCAAAGTAATTAAAAATGTATTATTCTCTAATGAATTTTGTAACTGTGTAGAGATCTATACAGGTAGGTTTAGTTTAATATTAGTTAACATATATTGTCAACCCAGTAGGGATATACAAGAAGGCATATCTCTACTCAGAAAAATATTGAGAGCATACGGGGACAAGCCGATTATCATAACGTCAGATATCAATGCTAAGTCTCATCTGTGGTATAGCGGCCGGGTTGATGACAGGGGAGATATGGTGGAAGAATTGCTAATGGAATTTAACCTAGAAGTCATGAACAAACCAGGTAACCCGCCAACATACATCGGTCGCGTGGGTGTAAATGCAAATATAGATATAACAGTTTGTAATAATAGGGCACTAGGGTTAATCTCCGAATGGACCGTGACACAAAACCAAACCACCAGCGATCACAATTTAATCACGTTTATTATTAGTACCAGTACACTCTACACAATAGAAACTAGATTCAACTACAAAAAGGCTGACTGGAACAAATTAAGAAACACATTTAGCCCACCACCTTTGGTAGTAGAGGGAGATGATATAAACCTTGCAGCTACAGATTTAAAGAACCGAATAAAATCGGCCATGACAAAGTGCATTCCCCTAACCAAGATAACCAACAAACCTGTTAATACGCCTTGGAGCGACACATTACAAAGACTCAGAAGGGTTTGCAGAAAGACCAGGAGACTATATCAACAAGCTTTGACCCCGGATGAAAGAACAGTAAGGTTAATAATTTACAGAAGAAACAAAATGAAATACGAGGAAACACTACAGAAACACAAAATAAACAGTTGGCGCAAGTTTGCCGCCGATTGCCTTACCAAAGATGCTTGGGGAACTCCATACAAAATAGTTAAGGAGAAACTCACACCACTCACTATGGCAACAATAGTAAAAGAAGACGGTACTTACACTACAGGGCCAACAGACACATACAGATATCTTATAGACAAATTGCTACCTACAGATGACCCCACCATAGAAGAACAACAACACAAGGACACACGAAACATCATCTACAATCCACAACTTAGGAATACAGACATAGTGCCAACGACGGAGGTAGAGGTAATTAGGACAATCTCAGGGATGAAACGCAGGAAAGCACCGGGGCCGGACAATATCTCCATAGAAGTGCTACAGGCATTAGACACGAAAATTGCACCATATCTAGTTAGTTTATACAACGAATGTTTTAAACAGAGTAAAGTACCCAATATCTGGAAACAGTCTAAACTGGTTATACTAAAGAAAACACCAGATAGGGATCCAAAATTAGTAAAGTCTTATAGGCCCATTTGCCTTCTGAATGTGTTAGCTAAAGTACAGGAGAAATTAATTTGCAATAGACTAACAGAAGTGATAGGAAATGAGATATATGAACATCAATACGGATTTCGACCGGGCAAATCTGCGGATGACGCATTTAATTACGGCGCTGCGCTCATCGAAGCTTCGAATAAAAAGTATGTGATCGGTATATCTATTGATATCGATGGCGCATTCGATAATCTGTGGTGGCCTTCGTTATTTAAAGCTTTAATAGACTTACAATGCCCTGATAAATTATATAAATTAATTGTACATTACTGTGAACAAAGAGTTGTGAATTTTAATATAGGTGATAAGTGTTTTAGTAAGATTTTAACTAAAGGTTGTCCCCAAGGTTCAGTGTGCGGACCAACTCTCTGGAATATAGGTTTTAATGGATGCTTGAAATGTTTTAATGTTTTAGAAGACGTTCATGGTGTGGTGGCATATGCCGACGATGTTCTTTTAATTATAGAGGCTAATTCTAGAAGAGACTTAGAAATAAAAGCCAATAATATACTAAATGAAATACTTTTAAAATTCTCCCAAATAAAACTAAAAATCTCCATAGCGAAAACGAAATATGTGTTACTAAAGGGTTCATTACAAAGATCACCGATTTTAAAAATAAATGACCATACGATAATGCGGGAAAATAGTATAAAATTTTTAGGGATACATTTTAATGAGCGAGTAAATTATAAAGTGCATGTAGATCAAGTAACAGCTAAAGCATTCACTATAATGAATAAGGTAATACGTATCACATGTAATGGTGGTAGAATACCCAATAACGTGGTAAAGCTGTATAATAATGCGATCTTAACAGGGATAGTGGCATATGGGGCTAGTTGTTGGGGGGAAAGGGTATTTTTAGATGTAGCTAAAAGAACACTGCGGAGCATGCAAAGAAAAATTTTAATCAGAATGGTAGGCGCTTTTTCCACCACACCAACGGACGCACTGTATGTTATTTTAGCCATTTTACCTATAGACCTAGAGATAAGAAAGAGGGCAGCCCGTTACTGGCTACGAAGAGGTAACAGCACAAGAGCATCACAACTTGCAGGTTTTAGAGTCGATGACGAAACAGAATTAAACGAAAAAATGTTAGACATCTGGCAAGATGAATGGGAGGCAAGCCTTACAGGAAGAAGAACGTTTTCATTTTTCCCTAACGTTATAGAAAGAATAAAAATGAAATATCTCAAACCATCTCAGGGTCTTGTGCACTACCTCTCTGGCCATGGTCCATATCCAGAATATCTGAATAGATTCGGTCAATGTGACACAAATATGTGCATATGTAATAATATTGGCACCCCTGAGCACGCAGTCTTTGAATGTCCACATACAATAGACATAAGGAGAGCACATCAAAAACGCATACAAGGTAAAACTATTTATGAAATACTCCGCAAGAAGAGACTTTGGGGGGCATTGAACAACATTACTGGGGCTTATTCAAAATTTAAGTTTAAAGAATTTTATAATAGATAGATCTCAACTTTTAATCTTTAATAGTATTTTATTAACTATGTGGACTAATGTCTTATTGCTTTGCGTTTTAATTATTTTAAGGTATTAACAAATTTTAGAAGTATTAATGTATGTTATTTTAACAGTTTTTAAGGTTTTTAGTATTGATTCATCTTACTTTATTTTATTGCATGTTGTGTTTTAGTAGTTTTATTGCATGTTTTGTTTTAATATGTTTTATATTAACTTATTTTATTCCCTTATTATTATTATTTTTATGTGTGTCTCTGGTCTGAGTATTTCAGATTGTTGTAGTTTAATTTTAATGTGTTAATTTTAATGTGTTAATTCCCCTTCTTTGAAACATTATAAAATTGTAATCTATTAATGTTATCCTTAATTAAAATTGTAAAGTTTTATATTTATATAAAAAAATTGTTCATAAATATAAATTGTTTATAGGACCCGGTCAAAATTGTTAGAAACCGGGTCAATTAAGAATGGGGAGCCCCCTAGTCTGCGGTTGCGCAGGCTAGGGGGCTTTTTTTTTTTTTTTTTTAATTCCGTTATTCAATATAGGAACTGGAATCGAGGAAAAGCATTAAAATAGGAGCGAACCTGCAATTTCGCTTGCTATCGTGTAAAACGTATGAAAATTTGGAGCAGTAGCTCCATTACACTAAGTATTTTTAATAATAATAATAGTTACTTGTGGTTGGTATTTAACTGGATAAGTACTTAAGGCAAGAAAATACAGTTCTGCAAGAAGTATATTCCTATATTAAACACTTACAGGATTTGTTTGTAATGTACTACATTTAATGATATATTTTTTTTGTGCATAATAGTGCATTGGTGTATAAATTGGTAACCAGAAAAATAACAAAACTGTACATAGCAATGATAGATATATCAGAAGACTTCTATCCACAGAATACAAGTGAAGCCACAAAGCTTGTGCACGGCACAACCATAACCACCTGCTGCCGGAGCTGTAACGAGGCGTAAAGCAAATTCCACCCACAACAGCAAGGCCAGCCCACACAGAAAATGGTCAACCTAAAACAGCATAGTTCTGTCATCTACTGTCAAAGTTACAGAACTACTAGAGTCTTAGCAGGACCCTCTGGATTAACGGACCTGACTCTGCCATCTAAGTTGTACAAAAATGGCGTCGGCTATTGGTCCTGATTTCTGAGGTGTTTCCACACGCTATCCTCTGTATTATTTTCTATTCCTTTGAATTATTGTCTCTTATAACAATTCCTGTGTAATTTTGTCTTCATATTAGCAAAGCGAGTATTTAAAAACTTTTATTTGGGCAGTATAGGGAACGGGAATAAATCTAATAACGTGTTGACTGTGCCGTGTGTTTAACCACGTGTTCATGTTTATTGTGTTTCAACTAAGGCTATGGCTACATTAGCCGTATAGTGTGGTTAATTTATCTGTTTGCAAATACAATTTGTGTCACGACAACAGTGGTGAGAGGTTGTTGAAGAAAAACTGTTCCAGTAGTGTATGCTATTGTAGTCATACCTCAACCGAACCTCAAACATCACAATGCACAGTAACTGTTGCATTCCCGGATGCAAATTAAAAATCAGAAACTTTCAGTTAAAACAAGAGGTAAATTGAAATGTAACGCTTGTAAATTCTATTTAATTACTATAAATTGCAGCGTTATGTGTGTTGCTGGTGTGTAGCAACATTTAAATGGTGAATAGTGAAAGACAAATTTCGAGACGCCGTTCGCCTACAGTTTTACCCATGTAAGTAGTATGCTGCTTGTATTTATACATTATCTTTTGTCTCTGTAATTTAAACGTGTAGCTGTAGTTTAGAAGAAATGTGTTATGTTGCTGCATGTAAAACCGTAGACTATAGCAAAGTTGGGAATATGTTTACAAAATTGGCCGCTCGAGAAAACGAATGAAACATAGTGCAATGGATGCAGTTTTTATTGTTCATTAAGATTTTGTAAGTTTTATTGTGCGCTCAAGCTTTGTTTTTTATTTATGAGAAAATTTCGTACGTGCGATGCAGTGGTTTTATTTCGCTTATGCGGCGGATATTTAGCTAATAAATGTGTATAAACGAGTGTAATATATGCTACAATGATTGATTAATGCATTTACGTTGAAATGATTGCATAAACACAGCCTAAATTGTAAATATTTCGATAACACAGGACCCTGTCGCCCCACTAACACAACGTTGCTTTACAATGCTGATTTAAGGTTACGTATTTCATATATTTGATTTACAGTGCTGTTTTAGGGTTATTATTTTTAATATTTCATTTCCTTTTGTGCTTCCCCTGTAAAATGAAGTGTCATGAAGTGCTGACTAATATGTGGTGGCAAACTGAGTAATAATAAGTTTTCAGTAAAAGTAAAAGCAAAATTTCACCCTAAAGCTTTTGAATTCAGTAGGTAGCTAACTAATCTAAATAGCAGCTTTTGTATATCAGCCATCCTG